>SZWC01017200.1:19048-48004 GCA_023375785.1 Penium margaritaceum
GAGTTTCCAGAGTGCAGAGGTTTTCTCGTGACCAGTGGGCTCCTGTGGCGATGGAGGGTTCGCGATCCATGGGGCGAGGGATGGAGGGCGAGGCGCGTGTGTGCCTGCGCCCGTGGCAAGGATTGTGCGAGCAGTGACGTCGATCGGCCCGGTGTGAATGGGAGCGGATTCCTCCATGCCGCCACCCAGCTCAGCGGTTCGCGGGAGGGCCGGCGCGGCCATCTATCGCTGCTGCTTCCGCTGCTGCTGCTGCTGCTGCAGCTGCTGGCGCAATCGCGCGAGAATCTTGGGATGCTTTGCGAGGGAGTGGCGAGCGCGAGGGACTTGGAGCGGCAGCGCGGCGGGGCCACGCGTCTGTCGTGCGAAGAGGCAATTGTACAGCAGCTTGGCACAGACGGAGGGCGGCTGACCCCATGGCTCCCTGGCCGGGTCGTACGTTCTGTGTGCGTGTTGGTCACACGCAGGCGATCGGGAGCGTGCTGTGGGCAAGGTGTGGCAGGAGGAGCCTGGCGGAGACTGGTCTCTGCAGCTGCACACCGGGAGGTGGCACAGAGGCTGCCCACGCCTGCCGTGATCGCAGCCATGGCGGCCTCCACAAACGTTCCGGACGGAGGGAGGATCAGAGTTGCCGCTCTCGTGGGCAACTCGAACGCACGATCGTATTCGTCGGAGTGATGGTGGACGTGAGAGTGGCGGTGTGGTGATGGAGAAGGGGCCGCCGGCTGGCCGGGACCCCGTCCCGAGCCGCCCTCTTCAGCTGGGGATGGATGTGTGCGACTTCCAAGTCGCCCGCTTCACACGTGACAGAAGCAGACGTGGTTGGCTGGCTTTGAATGGTCGCCGTCCTCTTCGCTTCGGGCCCACTTTTTGATGAACTTGCTCGCTAATTGGTTTCACTCAACATTTTGGTCCTCTTGAAATCTGTTCGGTTGGCCACCCAACGGGTACTCGTTCAGCTTTCGAATTTCGAGGATTTGGACACTGGGCCGGACCATTGGAAATCGGAACGTTGGAAACCATGAATCGTAGGAAATCTGTGCTCGGCAGACCAGGTTTGCGGTACATTTCCGCAGTGCTCGCCATCGAGCTTTGACGACGAACGAAACGCCACCGTGTGAAAAGATCGACGGAAGGTAACCGATGTTCGGAGTAGATTTTGGGAAGATAATGCCAGCGAACTTAAGCCACTCCAGCCCGCTGACTTTCTGCTGACCGCTGGGGTCTCGTGCTAAACATTTGACCCAATTTTCCAATGCTCCATGATGGCCAAATTTTCCGGGAGTCCAGCATGGCTCCAGAGCAGGCCAATGATCCACCTTGGGTTACACGTGCGAATCGATACCTGAAGGACCCGTGGAACCCCTCACCACATGGTTCGGCTTCGAACCTACCGGATTCCCTTGCATCCAAATTAAGCGCGAGAAACAGGGCTACCAAAGACAACACCCGATAGAATCCTCAGTGGAGTGTAATCAAAACGTGGATGGTGAACAGCTAGAAATTTCAAATAGAAATATGGTTGAATGAAACATAAAATTGGTTGAAACCACTAATCTCATTTCATTGCAATATTCCATAATTTTGAGCACATTTACATAATAGTGGACACAAGAATCAGCATGATTTAGTCCTTACGCACTTGATTTGAGCGATTTGTGCAAATCCCTGTCGTGAAAGGCTGCTTTGATGAACCTCGCTGATTTCTTATGGATTTTTAGAATTTAAAGGCCCATATTTTTAAAATTCCGGTGTCGTCGAGAAGTCCGCCAAATAACATCCAAAGATCAATATAGTTGTCGACAGTTCTTTCAAAAATACTCGAAATTGGTCAAATACTAGAGAAAATAATTATAAAAAAAACCAGAGGTTAAGGCAAGAGGTCCAAAATGCCTTTTATTGTGAAAAACTAGCAGCTCTTCTTTGATCGAGTGCCATAGTTGCAATGGTTTAGAATGGTTGTTTGACGGTGTGACTTGTACAACATAGGGTAGATAAATTATTTTCCAACACTTTTGCGGAAAAAATGACACGAAAAGCGATGGGGCATGAATTTGAGGAGAAATTCCGATGCACACAAAGATTCATGTACAACAAATGAGTAACACTTTTTCCCCTTTTAGCCGCAACGTTCTAACGTGTTGTGAGACATAGATTCCACAATGGCTAAATTACCGTATATCTCTTCATCCACGTCCTGGAGGCTTTCGTAAGGCTCTCAGCTGGTGTGCAATGAACTATAGCCCTCCTAGTTGCCAAAAAACTGTCTTTCGTTCAGTATAGTCAACAATGTCTTCGACCGTGTGCACCATTCCCTCGTATGGTTCCTGACGTGATCCAAAACACCGAATCTCACAAGAGAGTGGGTGTTTGGGAGCCTGTATGCACGGGAAAGCTGTTTAGCTTTAGGCTAGCCTAACCTCAAAGGAGAAATAGGTGCATCTATTTGTTTTTGGATCCTCCACCCATGTGCAGTCATTGTTGGGTTTTCCCAATATTAACTTGGAGATGCTTTGTTCTCCACTTGACAGCTTTTACCCTACTTGGTTGACGCGCCAGCGTTGAGGGGAGCATTCCACCATGCTCTCACTAATAACATTGCGGAGACGTGTAAAGAGCACAATCCGAGGATAGAGGTGGAGCTTTGGGGGACTTCCAGGTGCTGGGAAAGAAGAGTGGCCTCATGCAGGACCTGTCTCTCAGGAATTGGTAACCGGGGACAGTTTGGGTGCTACATGCCACAATGGTGGGCTCTCAGGGCTGACTTGCGACAGGCCGATGTCGAGCGGCTATGCAGGGGAAGTTGAGCAAGTACCGACTGGCCTTTGAAGTACAGCTGGGGAAATTTTTGCTGCTCTTATGTGGGAGCCATTGGGGGGGACGGCAGCTGGAGGTGTTGTTAATGTTGGTCTTTATGTTGCCGACATATATCTGTCCTTTTATCTTTCTGTACACAATGTGCGGGCCGGCAGTCCTAAGAGACATGCCTTTGGGCCATGGCGGGTTGGCCTCTGCTATGGCCGTGTCAAGCAAGTGGGCTGCCACATTTGGTGTTCACGTAGATTTGGGAGAAACGCTTGCTCCCACAAACACTTCAAAATATTATGATTGATATGAAGCAAGTAAAGGCTGAGCTATGCATAGGTGTGGTGATGTATACTTTCTAGGTCCTAATCGGTTTTTTTGGGGCAGCAGCCATCCACCTTTAACTCAGGAAGGTCTGGCTAACACCTAGGGGTAACGGTGAGGTTTCCCTTACACGTGACATGTGAGTGAGTTCACTCTCCTGTCCCTCTATCTTATGACCTTAGCCGCATGCGAGCCAACCACTTTTTCTTCCTACCAGTTTTCCATGTGCTGAGCTTGAGCCATGACATCCTCTCTTGCTCCCTCATGTCCCCTCACTCCCTCATGCTCCCTCCATCCCTCAATCATTAGCTACTGGTTTTTTAGCAGTGAGGAGAGAAGCAACCTCATCCTGTGCTCCCGCGCCCTCTTTTCTGTCGGAGGCAAGATCTCGGACTGGTCGGCATCCTTGGCCTTCATGTGGAGTGGCAGCTGCTATCTCCGAGTCTAGGCATAAGCAGGAGCATGTCCAACAACTGTTGCAGTCAATAGCAGCAGTGGCAAGCCGCAGTAACTTGCTGCAATTGTAGCAGGTTCCTCCCTACCTTCAGCTGATCTTGGCTGAGGTACATCTCCACCACAGCTGATTTTCTTTGCAGAAGCCATGTCCATATCTAAGCAGGTGCAATTGTACGGCACCAGCAACAGCATGTTGTAGAAGCTAGCGATAGCTGCAGTCACCAACAACAACTTTAAGCCAGAGCAGCCAGCTGCCGCTTCAATCAACAGCAATAGGATCAAGCCGAAGCAGTCTCACCCCATCTCGGCTACGATTTATCATCTGTTTTCCTGTTATCCTAGGCTGCGGTTCTAATTGGCGGCCATCTTCCCATGGAGCAGCAACAGCAGCACGCCGTAGAAACCAGCAACTGCTGTAGGTATCATTCACTGTGGGAAACAGTAGCATCTGTAGCCAATCTTGGATTCCGTCTGTTGTCTTTACTGCTGCTGCCCTCGGCTACGGTCCCCCGCTGCCTATGGCTGCTGTCTCTTGGCAGCACCACCTCTACCTCTAATAGGAGCAACCTCACAAGAAGAAAAATAGCTGCAAGCTACAGCAGGCAACGTCTGCTGGACAAATTGGTAAGAGAAACATGCAGAAGCACCTTGTGACTAGCAGTAGTAGCAACAACGAGTAGCAGCAGTGGCAGCCCGCAGCAGCCACAATCGATTTCAGCTGCTTTGCCTTGGCTGTAGAAGGTAGCAACTGCTGAAGTTAGTGGCGACAGTAGCAAGCCATAGCCAAAGCAAGCAGCAAAAGCTTCTGCCATGGCACTACCAATATGTTGTCTCCTTTTGAGGAAATGGAGCATGACCATAATGCTGAGGTAGAAGACTAAGTGCCCGCTGAGGAATTCAACGACAATGTAAAAGGGGACAGTTGCCAGAGGGAGGAGAACTTGCAGGATTTGCTCCATTGACTCAAATGGCACTTCATCTTCCGACATTCAATACCACCTCGGCTCCATGAGCCGATTTCGGCTGGTAAGGAACCCTGCTCCCACACCGCCTTGTACATCCTCTAGTAGTAGGCCTCGACAACAGCAGTAGTCTAACGCCACCACCTGTTCTGTCGTCTCTGAATCTTATGGAACAACACACTCTGCATCGTCAACACATTGAGCTTCCAAGGCCGTCAGCCTTACGGCCGCCGTTCTCGAAGAAGCTACAGTGGCTACTGCAACCTTTGCTACCACTGCTTGTGCCTCACGTGCATCGTCCACCACGACTGGTGGATGGGACAAAGAGAAGTTAACTCAGGCCACTGCTTCTCATGGCTCACTAGCTGGGGCATCTATGCAAATCCCCACAAAACTCACAGCCACAGCTGGTGCTAGTGCTGCCGCCACCTCTGTTACAGCCACCGCTACTACACTTGTAGTCTTCTATATCCGTGCCACAACCACTTCTGCCATCGTCTCCACTGTAGAAGCATCTTCTCCCTTGGCCAGTCACATCTATATTGTTGTTTTTACCATCGCAGTAGTTATAGCAGTCTCAGCCGCAGCTGCTATAGAAATTTTCATTTAGTGGTTACAACTGCCACCTAGATGACTGTTCTTGCTCCCTCTGCAACTCTTGTCCTTCAACCCCTCATCATTTGGTTTTAATATCCTTCGCATGGTGAGCTTCACTCGTGACTGTATTGCGGTTGTGCTCTTTTCTTCCTCTTTTTCTTTGGTGCTCTTTCCTGAGAGTGGAGTTTCCGTGTAGCTTCAACCAGAATATCCTACAGCACACCTCACATTTTTTCTGCCCACCGAGGCGGGGAAAACTTTGCTTAAAAAATGTCCCCCCCCCCCCCCCCCCCTTTTTCTTTCTCTTACCCAGTTGCATCATGGCTGAGCATGAGGCTCAGCTATGTTTCTCTAATGTAGGAAGATATGTGTACAGGAATTGCTGCCCTAACTGAAGCTGAGGCTCGCAAGGAGGTTGAGAATGAGAGAAAACATGAGCTTTCTACGGTCGTGAGGGACATTTTCATGCAGTTTCTACATGAGGTGCACGGCTCGGTTGCTGCTACCGCTGCCACTACTGCCACCTTTGCTCCTTCTTCTCCTGACAGCAATGTTGTCCCGCCTCAGCCGCTGTTGAAGTTGCCACTAGTTTTGCCCCTACAACAATCATTACATACTCAACTGTCTTGCTGCATCATCACAAGGAAATGAAGTTCCAGCCACACTTCAATTTTGAGCTGTCCTCATCCTGGGGAGTGCGCTTTAGCTCTTGGACACAAAGTGAGCTGCTTTGGCACTATTGTTTCCCCGCTGACTCTGCAGATGACATCCCCTTTGTGTCACAGCCTGTAGATTCTGCCTATGCCATTTACACTCTCATTACCAAGAGGCTTGAATATCACACTAATGAGACTGGGCTATACAATGATTACGCCGCACGCGGCCTGCTTGCTGACCCTAGCACCACCTGCTGACTCATCCATAGCCACAAAATTCTCTGACCATGCTGCAGAGAGTGGTCCATTATTCGTTTCAACCAACTACAAATGAGATTAAAAGAGTCTGCTGATGCCTAGAGTCTCAAGCTCCTTCAATCAGGTCTAGAGTCTCAAGCTCCTTCAAAACCTTGAGACTGTGGCGCTTGGGCCTGTTGTGATGCGAGTCATTCACAGTCTGTACATAGAGCTGCCCGTGATTACTCGACTATGTCCATACTTGTGCATATCCTTCATGCGGACCCAGCAGGCACTAAAGTGCTCTATTTTTGTGATGTACTTGTCCACTGTTGCTCCACAGCTGCCGTGGCGTGTCGGAGACTTGCTGGGATACTCCCCTTTCTTTGTAGCCTCCAAGATTTTCTTGGCGGAATGGCCTTGGGCTTGATATATATGTGTTTTATTGTTTATCCACAAGTTGATGCAATACCTATGCATGTGTATAGTGGATGTATTTGACTCGAGATGCCCAATCCATAGGTTCACACGGTTCTACATTTGGATGCCTGTTTACTGAGTTACAACCAAAACAACAGTTTTGGCCTGGGATAAGGACAAACGTATCGCATGAGGCAGCTATCTATGTGTGTTTTTCAGTTTCCATCTCTATCTGAATCATGAATCTTCTGAAGCTTGTGAGACTATACATGTATCTCCTAGCCAGACCCTTGCTGTTCTTACGCCTGCCTTGTGCACTGGTGCATCAGCTGACTAGACAATGTTGCCATGTTGGCAACATTGTTGTCTATTAGACAAGAAAAGATGAGTCTTATCCTGTAGCTCTCTGATTTTTTTCTTCGTGTAGATGGTGCCAAGGTTGAGGGCCTTGCTGCTGAGCTTGTTTATTGCTAATGTCCCCCTTGATGCATTGGGAGCCTCTAGGAGTTTACCATTGCCTGCCTTGAGCCTCCATGGCCTCGTGACATTGACTACTCCTCCGGCAAGCACTTTGACGGAGCTCGCCATGATAACTGACACTTTCTTGAGCACGATGTTGTGATGCTAGTTTTTTCCATCTGTACGGACAGTAGAGTATGACCAGTTGGATGTGTCCATGCTTGTGCAGATCCCTGATGCAGACCCAGCTACCGCTTGAGCACTGTTAGGTGGTGATCCACCTATCCTTAGCTGTAGGAAAACCAGAGTATCCCTGAGACTTTCTGGTGTACTCTTCCCTTCTTCTACAGCCTCTAGGGTTTTCTCAGTAGACCAGCCTTGGACCCGATTTTCATGTTTTCACAATGTGTGTCCATCAGCTGATACCAGACATATGCATGTGTGCATTTGTTATGTCTGGTGTTGACATGGTGTGCCCCTTGCCATGAGTGCTGTTGATTGTAATCCCTGGTTCGACCACTAAAGAGTGGTTAAACACCTAATTTGACTTTAGATTTGGATTCCTTGGATTTTCCATGCAGGATCTAGCTTTGAATCACTCAATTTGAGTAAGTGTTCAGAAAGCTGGCCTAGCCCGAAAAATCGGGTGTTGGGCGGGTGGAATCTCGTACCCGCCTTGGGTGGCGGGATAATCCACCGCCAGTGATCCGAGTTCGTTCCTAATGGGCTCCAAATGCACCAGGGCCATGACTAAGGTAACCAGAAGGACCTCCTTGACCAGGATGAAAATTTCCTTGACTTATGGGCGAGGAAAGGCGCTTCGGCGGGTCATCGTCGAAGCGCCTCCCCTTGCCTAGAGGGCAAGGCCAGGTGGGCGGCTCCACCAAGGGTTACTTTGACGGCCGTAGCAGGGGCTCTACTGCTCCGTTTTAGGCGTTCTTGGATGCGTTGGAAAGCTTAGATCATAGGCTATAAGGATATGATGTAATCTCACTATTGTAAGTAACAAAAACATGTTTCGATTCAGTTCTAATGAATGAAGCGTGTTCTGTCCACTATTGTCCGTGATCCTTGTGCTCCACACCCTTCATCAAAGGTGTCCATTGGCTGTCCCAAACATTGGTCGCGTGTACCAGTGAGAGCTCGGAATCCTTGAGGGTGCCTCAACACCCACTAGAACGAACAAAGGGTCATGGGCCCACGTGCCTAGAAGGATCCTAGCTCTTCAACTTTCAGGCTACCGCCGCGCGCCATAGCAACGGCCGAGCAAGAGAGCATCGGCGCCGTTTCCAAGTTTGATGGGAACGGCTTCCCTTTGTGGAGGTGGCAGTTTGAGGTCTACCTCGATGACAAGGGTCTTCTTGAGGTGGTCAACAGTAAAGAGACCTCCCCTCCGGATACAGCGACGTCGGAGGAAGTGGACAAGTACAAGAAGCGCAACAAGAAGGCGCTTGCATTGTTGGTGTTCGTGCTAGCTCCACCACAGCGCACACTGATTCAAGGATGCATGGAGACTGCGGAGGCCTGGAAGAAGCTCTACACCATCTATCAGTCCACCAAACTCGCTAACTAGCTCTTCGTCTTCAAGAGGCTCGTCACCCTCTGAGCCAACGAAGGCGTCGACATCATGGAGATCCTACAGTTGATTGTGTCCCTCACTGCCGAGTGCGTAGCCACCGGATGGAAGGCTGACCCTCAGCTGCAAGGCATGATCCTCCTTCTGGCCTTGCTGGATAGTTGGAGTCCCATGATCACCGTCGTAGGCGGCTGGTCCGCCGATGAGCTGAAGTACCCGAAGGTGGCTGAGTACATTCGCAACGAATGGATGCGGCGTGGTGGGAGAGAGAGCGGGTCAAAGTCAAGTTCCGCCTATGCCATCTGCCCTCAAGGTGGAGGGGGAGGCAAGAAGGGGAAGGGTGCCAAGCAGGGTACCAAGAAATGTGACAACAAGGAGGAGTGCTACAACTGTGGCAAACAGGGCAACGATGCACGCAACTGCCCCAACAGGAAGTCGAACCAGCCGGAGAAGGCTGGAAAGAAGGACGATCTCACAATGATGGCAAAGGAATCCGCCGACTTGACAGATGAGGGAGTCTCTGTGATTGACTCCGGATCGGTCCGCCACACATAATGCAACCGGGCGGCATTCGCCACTTGTAGCGCCTCGGAGCGGCGCATGACAGTGGCCAACGGCAAAATGTAGTTGGTTACCGATGAAGGCAACGTCCGCATCGAGATGGATGTGGAGAGGAGGCTGTCACAAGCACAATTCATGATCTTCTCCACATGCCCAACTTTGGGGCAAATCTGTTTTCAATGAGCCGCCTCACCGAAAAGGGGCTCCGGGTGCTCTTCAACAAGAAGGAGGCCATCATCCGCAAGGAAGGGAACAGCTAGGTGATTGCACATGAAAAGCAAGAGGACTTGTACCTGCTCCGTGGCAAAATCCTTGGCAGCCAGGCGGGGTCCGACGTCGCCCACCTTGTAAAGAAGGACGATGGAGACCAGTACCTGTGGTACCGTCGCCTGTACCACATTGCTCCCTCAATTGTGAGGGACATGGCAAAGAAGGAAGTAGTGCCGGGTCTTGAGGTCAAGATCCTCGATGCAGCCAAGAATGCCTTGTGCGAGCTATGCGTAGTCGGCAAGGCGACACGGCAGCCGTTCGATGGCCAAGGGACGCGTGCATCGACAAAGCTGGAGGTGATCCACAATGATGTATGCAGGCCATTTGAGAGCTCCATCGGGGGCGCTCGCTACTTCGTGACCTTCATCAATGATCATAGCGGCAACCTCTACCTCTATATCATCAAAAGGAAGAGTGATGTCTTGAC
This sequence comes from Penium margaritaceum, assembly GCA_023375785.1. Classification (NCBI taxonomy): domain Eukaryota; kingdom Viridiplantae; phylum Streptophyta; class Zygnematophyceae; order Desmidiales; family Peniaceae; genus Penium; species Penium margaritaceum. Next base: position 28,796 of record SZWC01017200.1, read on the forward strand.
ATGTATGCAAGAGTTTGTGGCAGCAGTGGAGCAGCAAACAGGGTTGAAGGTGAAGGCGATCCGGAGCGACAACGGCGGCGAGTATGAGGGCTACTCTGCATGGATAAAGAGCAAGGCGATCGCGTGGCAGAAAACTATGCCACACTCTCTACAACAGAACGGCGTCACCGAGAGGGCGAACCGCACCATCTTCAACATGGTCCGGTCCATGTTGAGTGATGCCGGCCTCGCGCAGCGGTACTGCGGCAAGGCAGCACGGACAGCGACGTACATCATAAACTTCACACCGACGAAGTCGCTAAAAGACGCGGAGTCCAAGGTGTGGAAGACGCCACAAGAAGTTTGGAGCGGGAGGAAGCCAACTGTGGCACACCTTTGCACATTTGGTTGTGTTGCACATGTTGTTGTGCAGGCACGCGAGGGGCGGGGCAAGCTGGACCCGCGGACTCGCTGGTGCATCTTCGTTGGGTACGAGAGCGGGAGCAAGGCGTACCGGCTCTTTGACCCACGGAGGCAGCAGATCGTGAAGAGTCACAACGTCACGTTTGATGAGGACAACCATTGGACGGACAAGGACGCGGGTCTATCCAAGCGTGGGGAGTGGTTGCCACTCCTCGAGGGGGAGACGCCGGAGGAAAAAAAAGAGGGTGACGTCCGAGTGCCTCCAACCGGCGGGAACCATCCAGGGGATAGGGGAGCGGCTGATTTTCCTTTAGCCGAGTTGGAAAATGAGTCTGAAGCAGCGGCAGCAGTGGAGCTGAACGAGGAGGCGAGGAGTGAGCCCCCATCTTCACGGTCCCCGAGAGAGGGGGAGCAGGCCAGCGGTGCGAGTGGCGGCGCAAGAGGGTAGAGGTAGTAGTAGCAGCGGCAGTAGCAGCAACAGCCTTGATAGCAGCAGCCCCGAAGAAGGGGATGCGCAAGGAGGACGGCAAAGAGGTACGATGCCGCGGAGGACATCTGGATCGGACTCAATCGAGTGTTCTTTGCGCAAGAGGAGTTCGAGACCGTCAAGGAGGCATTGTAGCAGAAGGTTGGGGCTACGTGGGAGGGAGCCATGAAATCTGAGCTCGCCTCCCATGAAAAGAACGGCACTTGGCAGCTGATTGACAGGCCAGAAGGCGCAGAAATCATCGGCTCCAAGTGGATCTTCAAGAAGAAGCTCACCAAGGAGGGGAAGGTGGAGCGATACAAGGCACGATTGGTGGCAAAGGGGTACGCCCAACAGAAGGGTGATCACTACCAAGAAACCTTCGCACCGGTGGCAAAATTTGCCTCCATCCGCTCCATCCTCTCGGTGGCGGCGGCGCGTGACTACGAACTCCACCAAATGGGCGCAAAAAATGCGTTCCTCAATGGCGACCTGAACAAGGAGGTCCTCATGGAGGTGCCGGAGAGGGTGGACGCGTTGCCGGGGAAGGTGTGCTGGCTTCGCAAGGCGCTGTACGGAGTGAAGCAAGCGCCACTCATGTGGTACCTGAAAATGCACGGCTTCATGGCCGAGCTTTTCTTCAAGTGCTGCGAAGCGGATCAGAGCGTGTATCTGTGGAAGCAGCCAGGGTTGCACCAGATTGTGGTCCTTTACGTGGATGACCTCATCCTCGTGTCATTGGACATAGAGGAGTTGGTGAACTTGAAGCGGCGGCTGGGCGGTCGGTTCAAAATGACCGACATGGGCGAGCTCGAGCACTACCTCGGCATCGCCATCAAGAGAGACCGCAAGGCACGCACACTGGAAACGGGGCATGCAAAGTATGTGCAAGAGGTGCTCCGCCGCTACAACATGGAGGAGTGCAACCCCATCGGCACACCCATGACCACCACATATGAGTTGAGGTCGAGCATAGGCCCAAGCAAGGACAGGGAGAAGGACGATATGGCAGGTGTGCCATACCAGTCCGCGGTGGGGAGCATCATGTACGCCATGGTGGCAACGCAGCCCAACCTGGCCTGTGCGGAGGGCCAAGTGAGCCGCTATGTTGGTGACCCTGGGCCGCTGCATTGGCAAGCGGTGAAGTGGATCCTCCGCTATCTGAAGGCGGCAAAACAGTCGCAACTCGTGTTTGGAGGGGGAGCACGTGACGACTCCCTCGAGTTGGTTGGCTACTCCGATAACAACTGGGCTGGTGATGTGGATGACAGAAAATCAACATCGGGGTACATATTTGTGTTTGGTGGTGCAGCAGTTTCATGGGTAAGCAGGAAGCAGGACTGCGTGGCGCTGTCCAGCATCGAAGCGGAGTACATCGCGCTCGCGGAAGCATAAAGGAGGCGGTGTGGCTGCGGCGGCTGCTAAAGAAGATCGGGGTGCCGCAAAAGAAGCCAGCATTACTCAATGTGGACAACATGAGTGCCATCAGCCTCACCCAGAACTCCCTGCTACACAAGAGGACCAAGCACATCGAGATTTGTCACCACTTCACGCGGGACTTGGTGGCAAAGGGAGATGTGGCTATTGTGCATTGCGGCACTAAGCGCATGCTCGCCGATGCCATGACCAAGACACAGCCCAAGGAGAAGTACAACGTGAGCCACATGGAGCTCGGTCTGCGCTGTGAAGTTTAAAATGCTACAGGTTCCAAGGACAGGTGCAAGGGGGAGATTGTTGACGTGGTGTGCCCGTTGCCATGAGTTCCGTTGATCGTAATCCCTGGTTCGACCACCAAGGAGTGGTCGAACACCTATTTTGCCTTTGTATTTGGATTCCTTGGATATTTCCATGCAGGATCGAGCTTTGAATTGCTCGATTTGAGTGAGTATTCAGAAAGTTAGCCTAGCCCAAAAATCTGGTGTTGGGCGGGTGGAATCTAGTACCCGCCATGGGTGGCAGGATAATCCACAGCTAGTGATCCGAGTTCGCTCCTAATAAGCTCCAAATACACCAGGGGCATGAATTAGGTAACCATAAGGACCTCCTTGACCAAGATGAACTTCTCCTTGACTTATGGGCGAGGAAAGGCGCTTCGACAGGTCATCGTCAAAGCCTCCCGTTGCCTAGAGTGCAAGGCCAGGTGGGCGGCTCCACCAAGGGTTCCTTTGACGGCCGTACCAGGGGCTCTATTGCTCCGTTTTGGGCGTGCTTGGATGCGTTGGAAAGCTTAGATTATAGGCTATAATGATCTGATGTAATCTCACTATGTTAAGTGACAAAAACGTGTTTCGACTCAGTTGTACTGAATGCAACATGTTCTGCTCACTCCTGTCCGTGATCCGTGTGCTCCACACCCTTCATCAAATGTGTCCATTGGCTGCCCCAAACATTGGCAGCGTGGACCAGTGAGAGCTAGGCATCCTTGAGGGTGCCTCCACACCCACTAGAGCCAACATCTGGATCAAGACATTGCATCTGTCGGCTCAATGCATTCTACATTAGGACGTTGTGCACTGATTTAAGGCGAAAAAAGTGGTTCGGGGTTGTGTAGGAGAAAATGAATGTGCCGCGTGTGTCAGGTATCATATGTCAGATTAGCTCTTAATCCTATGTGCTCATTAGTTTCCATCTCTTGTTGTACATTTAAGCTTTGAAGTGTACGAGACTATGCGTGTCTCTTGTAGCCAAACCCTTGATATTCTTGCACTTGCCTTGCGTGCTACTGTGTTAGCCGAGTACAGAGCATTGCCACATCAGCAAAAGCGGAGCAAGGAAACTTTAAGTCATCTTCTTATGTTATAATTGCAACAAGATGTTCCTCACTGATGTACGAAACGGAGACACAGCTACGGCAACATCAATGAGAGTCACCAGTATAACTGTTGTCGTGTGAGGCATTACCATGCCACGGTGATCCATCGCTGGAAAGTGGTAGTAGAGACGTCATCGCAATGTCAGCGGAAACAGCGTCACCATGCCACCACCACGAATGGATGATGGTAACACCACCGTGAGAGAAGGGCTGTAGTGGTAGCAAATGTGCTCCAGCATCGTGGCAGCATGAGAGTAGTAGTAGCAACAACACGGAGGAGCAGCACTAGGAGCCGTGTGGTAGCATGATATCAGCTATGTGGCTACACTGATAGAGTAGGAGCATCAACAGCATAGCAACAGTAGTAGCAGCTGCTGTAGTGTAGTATCAATGGTAGCTGCAAAGGATCTACGTAGCTGCACTATGTTGCTTTGCAGGATAACCAAGTGAATTGAGTCTGCCATGGTGGAAGTACAGCTACATAGCTACACAACTGTGCAACAACGATAGCAGCTGGCAGCAACAGCCCTAGTGGCTACTGCAAGAGGGGGTGACGAGCCTACCTCCTCACCCGCGCAATGCAAAAGTTGCACGATGAGAGGAAAAAAAGGAAAAAAGGGAAAGAGGAGGAAACAGACAAGAGACAACATCAAGAGGAGGGTCAAACAGATCTCGACCCAGCTGAAATCAGCATCCCATCTACTGAAATCAGCATAACCTTTCACAAGTGAGTAGAGTGTGTGTTAAAATCATTAGTGCCTTAGCCCATGTTTCAGCCGAGACATCATTTTCTTCCAGCATTTTAACTCCTCAAGAAACGGTAACAGTTCTCTCTTTCAACAACCTTTGCAAGTGATGCTCATGGAATGAAGCGTTGACAAGAGAAAGGGGCCAGTAGACCGTGCCCGATCCTCCGCGTCAGGCGTGTTGAGTCCACGCTTGCAGGCGATTGATGCACTCCACTGCACGTAGGATGAGATACCATAGAGAGAAATGTTTGGGGAGATATGAGAGCTATTGCGGGGGGCGCTCAGGTGTTTCTTGGAGACAAAATGTCTACTGCTAGAGGCACACCATTGGACCGATGGTCCACCACTTGCGTTCTAGCTTGACAACAGCAATTCCCTAAGTAGGAGGAAGCTGAGGAGAAGGAGACAGCTGCATGTGCACGCGAGATTTGTGTTCTTGAGGAGCTACTTCATCAGTTGTGGCTGGGGTTGCTAACTCACACACCAGTGACATCGGTAGTCACTGGTTATGACAATGCTCCAGGGTTGGTTTTCATCAGGATGTTGCCGTGGCCACACAAGGGAAGAAGGGAAAAAGGGACACGCCACGGGGTAGATGCGGATAGATTCAGCAAGTAGTGCGACCAGATGCTCTATCAACTGCTACTACCGCGCGGACGTTCACCAATATGTGGAGTGTTAGTAACCCCTTGATAAGAGCAGGATTGCGCATGGAATCCAGGGCACACTGTTGCAGAGATGCTCGTCACCATGGCAAGAGTGACTCCAAAAACGAACACCAAAAGACAAGCCTAAGTGGCTTAGTGGTTAATGATGTCCACCTCTAGAGGTAGGGGCCCGGGTTCAAGTCCCACAAGATAAAATTCTACCCTGTCTCAAGGAAGGTAAAAAATAGATGCCAGGAAGCTAGCTCAACCTCTAGAGTTCCTCTTTAAGTTTCTAGAAGGACAGGTGAGGGTTCAAAAAGGTGGCACACCTTCTAGAAGGGATGACTTGTCTTACAAGGCATCTAGAGGTGTCTTGGTCTTCTGGATACCTTCCCTCCTACTAGAAGCAAGCTGAGGAATCTAGGAAGGGGCATAAGCTTCTAGAGGAAGGAAGGGATGCCTTCTTAGGTGGGTAGAAGGACAGCCTACCAAGGGCCACTCTGGAAGTCAAATAATCTGCTATGAAACTTCAAATCTGGCATGCTTTGGTGTTCTGGAAAGCTTAGATCAGTGGCTATAAAATGACACTACTTGTGAGCCTTGATCAAGAGTTCATTCCCAGTCAATTGATGCCAAAACTATTGCCATACTCTCTGACCAGTTTTCTGTCAACATATTGACCGCGTTATGCCCACCACAACTTGGGCACATCCAAGAATGCACCCTGGCCGCAGACGCATGGTCAAAACTCTGCTCCATCTACCAGTCAAGCAACCTTGCCAATCAGCTCTTCATCTTCAAAAGGCTTGTCACTCTCCGAGCCAACGAAGGTGACAACATCATTGAAATCATGCAACAGATTGAGTCCCTCGCAACGGAGTGCGTGGCCACTGGTTGGGAGGTCGACTCTCTGTTGTAAGCTATGATCCTCCTTCTGGCCTTGCCGGACAGTTGGAGTCCCATGAGCCCTGGACCGCCATCCTAGTCTTTGCTCACGACCTCTTAAATGCGTCTCCTTTGATTGAGGCCATAAAGGAGGCCAAGGAAATTGTCTAGGCTGTCTCTAGAATGATGTACGTTTGTCGTGCTCATGTATTCCTTAGGATGGATATCGTGGGTGGTCGTTGATGACAAACATCTTGCTACACCAGGCACATTTTGCTCACGTTATGGGGAGCAATTTTCTCACCTCCTCGATGTGAATTCCACGGTATCTACGCCCATCACACTAGATGGGAAGGATTACTTGAAGGTAAATGATCTAGCACACCTAGAGGACAAATTGGACAAGACCATGTACTTGAGCCTCATCAGCTCTCTCTTATGTTCTTGGTAATGACCACTCGGACTGAAATTGCCTTTGCCGTCAACCTCCTTGCACAATTCTCCTTGGGAAAGAGCCCTCAATGTGGTTGTGCGAGTGGTGCAGTACATGGATGCCACGACATGGCTCGGAATTTGTTTTTATCACCAGTGTTTGGTGGTGGACGACGGCTACACAGACAATGACTGGGCCTGGAGCCCTGATGGTCCTAATCAGATGACCTATGCATTCCTGCTTGGTGGCACTATTGCATTGTGGCCCAATGACAAGCATGACTGCATTGCGCATAGCTCATCAGAGGCAGAGTACGTTGCATGAGGGGCTGGATTTGCTGAGGAAGTGTGGCTTCAGTGCTTGTTTTGTCAGTTTTGTCATTGTGTGCCTTCCATTATCCTATACATTGACATCCCAAGTGCTCTTTGGTGTTTTTCATGCATGTACAGAGCACAGTGCTGTTGAGAATCACTTTGTACGCAACTAAGTGGAGCCACAGGGGATTTCGATCATTAGGTTTGGCACAGACAAGCAACAGGCAGATTTCTGTCATTAGGTTTGGCTCAGCTGGCTTTCTTGACCAAGGCACGGCGGATGGGAAGTTCATGGTTGTCACACAGTCTATCTTGCTTCACCCCTTCCCTGAGGGTGGCTGAGAGAGGGGTGTGTGCGTGTGGACTATTGAGCATCCCTTGCACACACGTGTCAGTTTTTCATGTGTATGGACATGCGTACCATCAGGCCAGAGGGGAGTTTGTGATGCGATTCATTCCATTCTGTATATGTAGTTGAATGTGACCACTCCGTTATGTCCGTGCTCATGCAGATGCCTAATGTGGATCCAGCTAGCACCGGAGCACCGTCGGCTGGTCATCCATTTGTTCATGGCTACGGGATTCAGAAAATACTTGGAAGCTTCCTAGCCTTGCTGCTGACATGGCGACAATGTTCAATCATTTGATGTACCAGCAAGCAGGTTTAAGAAGCAAAAAGGGTTAGGCTGGAGAGACACGCAAAGTCTCATAGCTTAGATAGCTTAGTAATGCAAAGAGAGAATGAAAATTGACAAGCACACAACATAAATACCTGCCATGGCGCATTGTGGGTGACGCAAGCCGCAACGCTAGTTTGTCCAAAAACCTACCAAAAGCTACTGTTTTGGCTGTAAATCTACACAAAGTCATCCAAATCCAACACCATGTGAACCTAAAGATACAAAATCTCAAGCCAGACACTTCAACTGGTAATATGCACAGGTCTAGCATCGATTGGTAGACAAAAAACATAAAACGTGAAAATCATGCTCAAGAGCCAGTCCACCAAGAAACCTCTAGTGAGTCTATAAAAACTACAGAGCACCCCAACAAGCATTCGGGACACTGTGATAGCTTCCTGGCAGATGGTGGTGGTAAGACCCGCCACTCATCAGTGCTCTGGCACAAGGTGGGTCTCCATCAGGGATTAGCACAAGCATGAACACGACCGTGTGGTCACAATAAGCTGTACAAACAGACAGGGATGACTTACATGACAACACTCCTCCCTTACCCGAGAACGCATGTCCATGCATGTGCGAAACTGTCGCAGGTGCGCAGCGTGATGCTCAACAGTCCATACTCTTAAACCACATTATTAGCCACCCTCAAGTAAGGGGCACAATCCAACAAAATGAATGGCCACCACAAACTTACTCTGTGCCATTGCCTTCGTCAGGAATTTGGCCCACTACATGTCCGTCTTCACCCACATGACGGAGATCACTTGACGCTCCAGAAAATCAGGTACAAAGTGATGCTTAGTAGCAATGTGCTACATGCATGTGTGAAATACACCAGATTTATTGGCAATGGCAAGGGCACTATGGCTGTCACAGTGCAAAGTATTGTAAGGCACAGACTGACGCAACTCATGAAATAGACATTGTTGTCACACCACTTAAGTACCTCAGTCCCCGACGCAATACACGCAGCCTCTGAGAAGCTACGTGCATGTACTCCTAGTGTATCATGATCCAATAGTGCTCCCAAGTAGGAACACAGAGCTTGTTCAATGGTACCCATCAAGGCTCCATGTCGATTCACTGTTTGTGTAGCCATCAACTACAACCAAACACTGCTGTCAAAAGCAGAGTTTGAGGTACGGTGTAGAGACCATGTAACGTACAACTCAAAAAGTCGTGAGGATATCTTTAGAACTGTGCAATGAGGTTCATGGAAAAGGTGATTTCAGTTAAACATCTCTCGAGTAGTGGCCAAGTACATCAGAGAGCCAATGAGGTGTAAATACAGGGTCTCGTCCACTGTCTCTTGCTACTTTACTAGACCATCCACCTTTAGAGAAATTTCCCCACCAGGTGATGGGGGTGGAAGCTGTGAAAACTACATCAAGGAGGTCAGCAAACCGCTCCCCCACAACTTGGATGTAATGAATCTAACGCAACAAGAGTGTCCGGTGCTGACGATCTCGTAGAACCGCCATCTTGAGAAATACAAGTATAAGACCAAAATCCCTCATCCTGTAGGCAGCCTCAAGGACTGTTTTGGCCTCCATCAAGGGAGACGTAATCAGAGTTCATCCACATATACCTAGATGGCAATGAAGCTTTCAGCTGTACATATGAGAAAGGGGGACGTGTCAACGTCACTCTGCACATACCCAACACGAGTCAGTGTGCTGTGATCTCCTAGTTCTAGCACAGGGATGACTGTTTCAACCTGTGTAAGGCTTTGCACAAGTACTAGAACTTGTAACCGACCTCAAACTCTGGTGGCTGAACCATGTAGATCTCCTCCCCTAGACTGGCATCGAGGAACATGTTTTTCACATCCATATAGTGTAGCTCCCAATCATGGTAAGCAACAACCCCAAACAGAGCGCGAAAGGTGGTTATGCGGCCAATGGGTGGCAATGTGTTAGTGAAATCCACACCTTTAACCTGTGAGAACCTCTTAGCCATCAAATAAGCCTTGTAACGATCCAATGTGCCATCAAGTTTCACATTCTTGCAAAACACCCACTTGGTCTTTAAAGTTTTTCACCTAGACGGGAGGTCGACAAGCCCATAGACACCGTGCTCAAGGATGGCTCTCAGCTCATCCTCACAAGCACCACACCACAACTCTGCATAATGAGCCAAGAGTACATCCTTCAACATGCCTTGATCAAGCGCCGTTGATGGAGAGCTCTGAGTGGCTAAGACGCACGTCTCCAGACTCAGCCTGACCGAGACTAAGGCGACTGTGACATCGCAACTGATCGAGAACTCTCGAGACAACAACTCATGACCGATAGCATATGTTGCGTACATCTTAGTTTAAATCACATGGACACTCAGGCTAAGGGCCTTTGTGTGATGCTCACCACTCTGAACAGTGCAAAACGAGCATCTAGGAGCCGATTTGGTAGTCCACAGAGCCCTAGAGGCCAGTGGTGGGAGACCACCAGGCTCGCGGGAGTAGTCCGATGTTGAGGTGCTCACCTTGGTCTATGGAGCAGCCTGCTTGGCTATAGCTGCAGCGGTTGTGGACTCACTGAGAAGGGAAGAGAGTGGAGGAGAAAAATTGACAGATGCTCGCTCGCATATTGGAAGAGCACGTGGAGGCACATGAGTAGGTTTGTCTGGAAATTCTGTTACCGGCACGCGATTAGGTGTGCGAGAGGGAACTGACCCTAGCATGTTATCAGGTATGTTTGAGGGGAATGACAATAGCACGGGATCAGGTATGCCAGAGGGGACTAACACTGGCACAGGATCATATGTTCCAGAGAGGATTGACACTGGCACATGATCAGGTGGACCGGAGGGAACTGATGTGGCTACTGGACCCACAGCCAAGCCGGCCAAATCTTCAGCAATCAGAGACTGCACCACACATTAGGAGGCCCGGACGGACCCATCTGTAGGACGACACTTCCCGATTTGCTGGGAAGCCACAAAGGTGGGAACATAGTTAGTGGCCAACAAAAGAATGTTGGACAGGTTGTGGTAGGTAAGAGACTAAAAGAAGAGAGCGTCTTGAGACTCGACCATGTGATGGCGAGCGGGGTCCAAAAATCATCGTGCCTTCGACCGTCGGATGTCCTCCTGTGACACGCGGACGGGTCGCACTGCAACCATGATTCTAGCAGACAAAGCCGCTTCACTAGGGAGTAGTGGTGATCTGGACCCTCCGGATTGCACGATCACGGAGCATTGCTAGCTGCAGGCGTTGCGTACTCAGGGAGGTGTGTGTGTCATCACAGCCGAGTGGTCCCCTGGTGTTCATTGACAGAGAGAACGATAACTGGCCAGCACACAACATGCATACCTGCCACGGCGCGCGATGGGTGACACACGCGGAGGTCAGTTTGTCCTAAAACGGGCTAGAAACCACTGCTTTGGCCGTTCATGTATCCAAACGGAACACCGTCTGACACAAGATATTGAGCCGGATGCTACGACTGGTAACATGCACAGGTCTGGCATCCATGGGCAAATACACAAGGTAAAAAATGCAAATTGGGCTCAAGAGCAAGTCCACTGTAAAAACTCTAGCAACTGTAAGAAAACTACAGAGCACCGTAGCAAGCACCCAAGACGTTGTGGCACCTGTCTAGAAGCTGCTGGTGGATGGAGCCACCGCCAGTCGGTGCTTTGGTGCCAACTTGGTCCGCATTAAGGATGTGCACAAGCATGGACAAGGCCAAGTGCTCATAGTAAATTGTATAAACAGATGGGGATGAATCACATCACGACAGGGAGAGTTTCCACGGATCTTGGCGATCTTGCTGGGGTACTCTGTACATTTCTTTGCAGCATGAGGATTTCTTGGGTGGACCGTGTTGGTGTGTCAATTACTGTGGCCTTTGGACTTGTCACCACTGCTCACCGGGTTGCTCGAAGGCTATCATGACAGCACAGACTTGTCTAGCATGCCCTCACGTGCTGTCCAGAGTTTTCTCCGTGACCATGTCCCGGGGTCCACCTTCTCAATGGTGGTTTCCATGCTCATTCAAAATCAAGTTGCATAAAATTTCTGTTTCTACACCTGGTTCTTCCTTTGGTTCATCATTCAGAAAACCAAGGAGCCCGTACGCTTGTCTGGTTCTAGCCAGGTGTAGTTTTGGAGGCTGCAACTTGGTTGGTCTTTGTCCACAAGTTGGTTGGACGTTTTGACGAGCGCATGTGGGTGGGAAAATATCCACACACTTGTGTTTTTTGTTCGCCACTTCTATTCATCCATGCATATCTTTGTCGTCTCACCACCAATTCAAGCGTCGTTTGTCACGTTGTGTTCACCATAGAGTGACCTCTCACACAGAACATTGCTAGGAGGATTTTCTCATTCCCTCATGGTATCATAGTTGTAGAGAGACACGGCCTCTTCATTCCACCGTACAACAGGCAGCAACAACAATGGAAACATCTGTGCTAGGCTGGGCTGGGTTGGATAGGGCGTACAGATCCTGACAACATTGAGGCCTTGAGCTGAGGGCTCACCCCACATAGTCCTCCGGCAGAGCCAGCAACGGAATGTTGCCGATTTATTTTGGCAGTTTCCCTTGTCATGGCGACCTTCTTGGTGGTGACGTGAAGTGTGAGTGGTGGCGTCTTAGGCTGCCATAGCAGTAGTAGCAGCCATAGTAATGGTTCAAGGCTGTCCTCATTGTAAAAGGAGTAGTAACTCACAAAGGCAGCAGCAGCACCCATAGCAGCAGCAACAGAGGCTGTATCAGCCGCAGAAGATGCATCAACAACATCCATAACAGCACTAGCAGAAGTGATAGATGCTATATCACCCGCCAAGCGCACTATATCAGAGCAGCAGAAACAGCTGCATCAGGGCATAAGCAACAAAGACAACATGCTCATTATCCACACAACAGCAATAGTAGCAGATGTGAACTTGCTGTGTAAGTAGCACTCGAAGCTATGACAGTAGTGGCAGGCGGGAAGCTGCAAAGCAGCTTCTTGTCATCGCCTATTCCATCAATCGATGGACTGGTCAACCAACGAGATCATACATTGATGAACCCATCAATCCATGAGCTTGTTGATAAACAAAATCGTCAATTGACAAGCCCAAGATCCAAGCTCACCCTTCCAGAAGAAAAGGGGGGGGGGGGGGGGGGGGGAGAGGACAAGCTTACCTATATTTGGCTTTTCGGCACCTCTACTAACATCCCCGGTGAACCGGGGTGCACCTCCTTCCGACATTTGGTTGTGTATTCTCCTTCTCCTTTGTTTTGTTTCTTTCAACAGATACCCTCTTACTCTTAGTCGAGACCCGGGCATCCAAAGGTTTTCCGGTTCCATAGGAGACCAGCCCTTGGGGATCTGCACAAGGCCTTGCACCTTTTGCTTTGTTTTCTCTCCCTTCTTTTGGTCGAGAACGTTGTGCATGGGATTCTGACCCCATGCAGTGTGAGACCACCATCATCATGTCATTAGTTCATGTGCCCGCGGCGACGTCCTCGACGGTCCTTGTACCTCATCCAGGGTTGCAATTGATACCAACACCATTCTACCCTACCATCTACGGACCACCCTCTCCATTCTATGTTCCTCCAACATGGCTGTAGTAGCTTCAACCATTTTTTCTCCATCTATCCCCTCTGACACCATTGTATCTCCCATCGCACTGCGGCATGGTTCACGTGTGCCTGCACCAGCTTTCCCTCTCCAACCTTGGCCTCCTGATGTCTCATCTGGTATGCGTTTGGCTGACAAGTCTCGAGGTAAACTTGTTTGTCGTATGGAGCCCTCCGGGGTACATCGTCCGGTGCGGGCTATGGATTTGATTGAGCATTGGTTATCATTTACCCTGCCTTTTCTCCTTGCTATGACGTGCTCAGCACTCTCCTAGAAATTTTTGCACTGTCGCCCACTCTCATGTGTCACATGGTTTCTGGATCATTGACTCTGCAGTCACTCATCACATGACATTGTTTCGTGCTGAGTTTTCCACGTCTGGGCCTGTTGGTGACGTATGCTTTCTCCGCACTGGCTATGGCCAGATATTTCCAGTCCAGGGCGTTTGTGTTGTGCATTTTTTTGGTCCACCGGGTGATGTCTGCTTGCCCGATGTTTTCTTTGTGCCTGCGCTTGTCCACACTGTCATCGTCATCGTAGTCGTAGTCTTCACTGCTCTTGTGACTTGCTGCTGTGACTGGTGCAGCGCTGAGGGCCTCGTCCAACAGAATCACCTGTTGTTTGTCTTCCCACTGCTGAGCTGTACATTACCACACAGACTTTGTACTGTTGAGACGCGTGCACAACTCGTCAAGCCATGCTGCGACTGCCGGCCTGCCAGCTGCATCTGCAGCATGCAGGCAACCCGTCGTGAATTACACCTTACGGCACGAGCCACGGCCTCCTGCAGCCTCGCCGCCTCGTCACACAAGTCGGATTCCTCTACGTTACGAGTCAAATCATCTATTGCGTGGCTGCCAACTGCTAGCAGCGCGTCAGCACTAGACAACGATTTGGCATCTGCTGTGTCTGCACCTGTAGAAGTTGTTGTTGCGCAGGACCAGGCTGCTGCTGAAACACCTATCACTCGGCCGTTGAATGCTCGCTGGACAACGGCATCCATTGTAGGATCTGCCACTACGGCATCGTCACCGTCATTGGGAGCTCGTAGAACGTTTTAGGGATCCTCCCAACCCCAGCTGCATAGCCAATTATCCACCTGCTACTGAATGTCCGCCCGTGCCTGATGTGTATCCAATAGAGACCAGTCAGCTGCCTCGAGACGCATGTGCACATCCTCTGCGCACTCCTTGGCAGCCCGTCGTGCTAGAACATCCGTGATGAAACAACGGCCGCTTACCTCCCGGAGCTCGGCCAAGAGACACTGAACGTGCACCTCCGTTCGAGCCACGGCTGTCTCCTACGTGTCTGCCGCAGAGCGCAAGCGCTCGGGTACGGGAACTACAGCTCGGACATTTGTAGCTGTGTCGGCAGCTGGGACCACCTTGGTGTCAACCATGCCGCTAAGGGCCACCGTGAGCTGGAGGTCCGTAGCCTGCTCTGCATCCTCCACAGTAGCTGCACCCATAGAGGTGACTGTTGCAGGCTCATCAGATGTTGCAGAGAATAGCACCACTCGGCTGTCAACAGTGTCCACCACGGTAACGACTGCTCCTGCATGGGCCACCGCTACTGAGGCATCCACAGATGTTGCCTCCTCCACCTGTCGGTGCAAGTCCGACTGCCTCCACACTACACCATGCAACGTCCACTCTGCACCCTCGAGGCGCATGTGTAGATCCTCAACGTCTACTGCCACTACATGAAGACTTGCAACATCTATAGTGCTCCAATGTGTGCTCACTCCACGCAACTCAAACGTGAGGTCCTGTAGGTGCCTGTTCGCATGTGCCACTACATCCTCCTTGTCGTAAAGCCCAGAGAGTAGACGCTCGAGAACAGGGGCCGGCTTGGCTGCTGGTGCATTAGCTTCTGCTTGAGTTGCGTCATCCGCGACGGTTGCACCTCCACACACAGTTGTGGCAGTGGCGCCGGCCACACATGACGCGCAGGCCATCTGGAACAAGCCTGTATCTCCCAATGGCCCCTCATCATCTATGCCTACAGCGGTTGCTGCTATAGTAGCTTCTACCTCCGTGGAGGCCGCACCAGCTGTTGCAAGGGTGATAGCTATCGTGGTCTCTGCACCAACAAGGGCATCCACTCCCGACATCCAGTCTGTCGTAGTAACTACTTTTGCTGCTGCTATCATGACGTCAGTGGTTGCCAACACGTCCTCTGCCCGGACGTATGCTCCAAGAGCGTCTGCTGTCACCGCCACTACTACCGCTGCCTCGTCCATTGCTACTATCACACCTGCCACAATGGTCGCGGTCAGTGCAGCTTCAAATGCAGTCTCCATCTCCATCTCCATATCTACGTCAGCCTCTAGCTCCACGGCAGACCACTCGTCTGCCTCCGACTCCGCTTTGGACCACTCCTCGGATGACTCATTCTCGCTCAGAATGCCCCGTCGTGCAGCGTCGTCCGTCGCATCCCTCGTGGACTCTCTGGTCGTCTTCGGTGGACACTCCATCCCCCCCTTGACCGACACACCAATAGAAGCTGAGAAGGGAAGCAACTTGCTGTTTTTCACTGCCTTCAAATAGTCTGCTGCTGTTGGTCTTAACCCTAGCACATTCCATGCGCCCTGCATTACTAATTGCCTTGATTGTGCACAAGGCAAGATTCATTGCCCATCCTTCCCATCATCTAACTCCTGCACGCTACTTCCCCTTGCCCTTATCCATGCACATTTCTTGGGACCTCTACTCGATGAGTTCCTAGAGGTGCTGGTCGGTACGTCTTGTGTCTCACCAATGACTTCTCTCACTTTCGAAAGATCTTTGTCCTTCGCCAAGAAAGCGATGTTGAGTCTTGGCTTGTCCAGGCTGAGTGTGCTTCTGGCCGTAAGTAGCTATTGTTTCACTCAGATGGTGGTGGGAAGTTCATGGGCTTCAAAGCC
This sequence comes from Penium margaritaceum, assembly GCA_023375785.1. Lineage (NCBI taxonomy): Eukaryota > Viridiplantae > Streptophyta > Zygnematophyceae > Desmidiales > Peniaceae > Penium > Penium margaritaceum. The sequence continues at coordinate 44,666 of SZWC01017200.1, forward strand.
CGCTTCCTTCAATCTGAAGGGGTGCATCTGGAGCTCTCGGCTCCATAAACACCAAAGCAGGACGGAGTGTTTGAATATTGGAACCATACTCTCACTAATGGTGTTTGCAAACTTCTCGTAGAATCTGGGCTCCCTCCATTGTTTTCCTTCAAGGCCATGTCCTACATGACGTGGGTTTGTAACAGTGTTCTACACGACCCACTGCCATGTCATGTCACGCCGTTCGAATGATGGTATAGTTGTTGTGCTCACCTTTACCTTGCTCGTGTCTGGGGCAGCATCGCTTGTGTCTGAATCCCTGAGGACTAACGCAATGCCAAACTTTCTCCTCCAGGTTGTCTATGTCCTTTCCTTGGTGTCTCTTCTCGTTCCAAGGCCTGGCACTTCTAGGACCCTGAGCGTACTTGGGTTGTCGAGTCTCACGGTGTTCTCTTCTTTTAGAGAATTTTCTCTAGTAGTATTGCTCATTGTGTCCCTTCGCTTGCACCCTTCTCTCGACCACGAGGAGGTGGTATTTGTGGAGTGCTCTTCGATAGTGGCTGCACTTCACATGTTCCAGTTGCATCGTTGCCTACGTCGTTTCCTGCCCCATCTATGTCATCGTCATTTTCATCTCCTGTCACATCTTTATCATCACATGTGTCACCTCTATCCCCTTCTTTTTCGTCGCCTGTGTCATGTACTGTTGCATCTACTCCGTCACCTACATTATCTCCTGGCACATCTGTGTCATCACCTACCTTACCTCTGGTTGCGTTCGCATTGACACATGTGTCATCTACATCATCTCCCATTACATCAGCATCATCGTCGCCTGAATTGTCTCCTATTGTGTCACTCTCGGTGCCAGCACCATTGCTTGTGTTATAGATTGTGATCCCATTTATGGAAGAACCGGTTTTATCCTCACACCTCCCTATCTTGTCGCATTCATTTACACGTTTGGCAGTCATTTGATACCCTTGCAGTCTGCACCTACCTGTGCCCCCTATGTCAGTCGTACTGCCTCGGCTGGCTCCCCTCCACCTGTGCGGTCAACGTTTCTCATTCACGGTGGTGTCGTTGACCCCACGCAGCCTCCTCCTGACTCTCGTCTTGAAGTTCTTGGCCTGGCGGTGGCTTTGGTACATCCTTATGCCGCGCTTGGTTATCCTCTCATCGTTGGTGAGTTTCATCGAGCCGTTACGCCAACCGAGTCTGCTCGGCTTCTTCCAAATCCATCAATTGCCACCTCACTCGTTGCAAGTGTCACCACAGAACGTGTGCTCAAACCGACCACTGCGCACCAAGCCCGCTTTGCTGCAGATGCAGCACTCTGGGAGCTAGCTATGCACGAGGAGCTCGCTACAATTGAGGAGCATGGGGCTTATGAGAAGGTAGAGCAATCGCTTGGTCGTAAGGCCATATCAAGTTGTTGGATGTTTTGAAGGAATGATAGACTCAATAAATCAGAGGAACGTTGAAAGACCCATCTTATGACCAAAGGGATTCTCCCAAGTGCCTGGCATGGACTTTGTTGCCACTTTTGTACCTGGGAATTCCACTAGATGGACATAAACAATGCCGTCTTACACGTAAATCTCAAGGAATAGATCTATCTCGTCCAACCTCCAAGGTTCAAGGATGGCACAAACAGGGTCTACCGCCTCCGCAAGGCCTTGTATAGCCTGAAACAATATCCACTTTGTTAGAACCTTGAGATCTCTACTACCTTGGAGCTAGGAGGATATCACCGCGACACAGTCGACCCAACCCTGCTTGCGCCTCCTCTATACCCTTTGTTGCTGCCTTTCTCTATGTGGATGACCTCTTGATTGCGTTCCATGACCCTCAGGTTGTCCAGGCTGTGAAGGATCTCCTCCAGTCTATGTACAGAATAAAGGATCTTGGTCCAGCTTGTGTCTTCTTGGGATTGGAGATTGAGCGTGATCGCCTGCGTTACACACTACATGTGCATCAGGTTAGGTACGTCAAGATGCTGAAGGAGTGTTTTGCTGACCTGTTGGCCATAGTCCCCTTTGCATCCACGCCTATGACGTCCACAGGGCAGATGCTTCCCACGTCAGCAGACCCAGCTCGTCTTGGGGAGCTTATCGATGTCACGACGTACCTCCCACTCATTGACTCCCTTATGTTCCTTGGGACTACGATGCGCGTAGATGCTGCCTTTGTTGTGAATTTCCAGTCAAAGTTCTCACAACATCCGCGTCAGCTCCATATAGAGGCTGCACAGTGCATTGTTTGGTACGTCGTGTCTACCCCACGCCTGGACTTGTGCTTTCGGGTGCAACTGTCTATGGTTGTTGATGGATACACTGAAAGTGATTGGGTCCACGATTGAGATGCGTGTAACCGATCTGGCTACATCTTCCTTGTCCGAGGCACACTTGTCTCCTGGAAGAGTGGCAAGCAAGGTTGCGTAGAATGGAGCTCAACTGAGGCTGAGTATGTCGCGTGAGGTTGTTGCGTCTCATGCAGCAGCTGCGCCAACCCATCACCTGCATCACCATGAGTTGTGACAATGAGAGCACGAGTTGCTTAGTAGAGAATGATGGCATCTTTCACACAGATGCCATCTGTCGATGTGCACACCTGTCGATGTGCACAAAGCACATCGACATTGAGCATTAATCTGTATGCAAGAGTGTTTCACATGGCAATGTCTGTGTCATGGATGTTGACACGAGGCAACAACACATAGACTTCCTCACAAAAGCACTATGTAGCGGTTCAAGTTCAAGTTTGCGGTGTGCAATACTGTGCTTCTTGCGCATGATTTTTCTCCTACGCGATTTGCGTCCCACTTTAGCTGCTTACTCTCTCCGTCCATAGTTTTTCTGTGGCCCTGTCTCGTGCCCCTTGCTGTGCGCTATCGTTGTCATCGTTCTGTGACCCTTACTCCCTTGTGGTGACCAAAGTGAACAGGTCATGGGGGAGTGTTGGTGTGTCAGTTACGGTGACCTTAGAGAGAAAGTGCGTAGAAGCTTCCTAGCAACACGGCCGCTGACCGGGCGTCAGTGCCTAGTCAGACGGTGACGACAGTCACAGGTCGTACACACAATGGCAAGGGTTTGGCTAGGAGACACAAGTCAAAGTGTCAGAATGCTTCAATATAGCATATGCAGAGAGAAATGACAACTGACAGGTCCAGGGCATAAATACCTGCCGCGGCGCACGGCGGGTGTCGCACGCGGCAGTCCAAGAGCTGTCCTAAAACCGGCCCAAAAACACTGTTTTGGCCGTAACTCTGCGCACACATGTCAGAATCCTACGCCGTCTGAACCCAGACGTGTAGAATCGAAAGACGCACGCAACGACTGGTCACATGCATGCATCCAT
>SZWC01017201.1:12289-35553 GCA_023375785.1 Penium margaritaceum
CCCCCCCCCCCCCAGCTCTGTGGAGCTTGTTACTCGGCTAACCAGCCAATCAGAAAACAGACCAATTTTCTGGCACACACAATTTTCTCGGTAAGCCTTGCCAGACGACCCACAGCCCAAAACCCGAGATTCTTCTGTTTTGGCTCAAAACTGGACCGCACCATAATAAGCATGCTGCAAATATAGTCGTGCGGCCAGAATCAGCTTAAAAAATAGAAATGAGGAGTTACGGTTGCCAAAACTCAGGGAGGATCTATGCTAACCCCCGAGACCAATTGTGCCCTAAAATCATGAAACTTGGACCCTAGGCATGACATGGCGCTGCAAACGCAACAGTCCAGTCATGCAGGGCACTGGACGCGTGCAGACTGCATATGTTGTAACCGTGACTGCTGATGGCACGACTGCCGAGGAGGTTTGCCGATGGAGCTGAGCACATTGGAGGGAGGAGGCTCAAGCAAACTGCGTGTAGCCCTCAGTGTGCGTCGGCTCCACCAAACAACACTTCAACCGCGTCCCGTCTTGCCGACAGTCATGTGCACGCCGATGTACACAAGCTAGGAGAACACAACAGAGTACAAGTGAGAGATGTGTGCAAAACCAACACTCCCCCATGACTGAGAGGTGTAGTGCACATAGCCGGGTAGAGAGCACGGAGATCAAGCGGATAGGGAGAGAGAGAGAAAGCGTCATGGACGCACTCCGTCCGCACGCACAGCCTTTCTGAACGACTTACGCTTCACTGCCTTGGTCAAGAAGTCTCTGAAGAGCTGTGCTCTCTCAACCCACAGAAGGCTGATGCCGTCGTCATGCAGCAACAAATGCACATATGGAGACTCAAAATTGATGTGCTTTGTGCTAGTGTGATGTACGCAGTCGTTGTGAGAAATGGCCATGGCACTTTGATTGTCATGGTGTAGAGTGATGGATGGGACTCACTGACGCAACTCGGACAACAGGCGGCGCAGCTACATGCTCTCACATGCGCCAAAACCAAGGGCCACATACTCAGCCTGAGTAGTGCTGCTCGCAATGCAGCCTTGCTTGCCGTTGAGCCAGGACACGGCCATGCCGCCAACAAGAAAAATCAAGCCAGTACAACTCTTACCGTCCGGACTGCTAGCCCAGTCTCTGTCGGTGTATCCCGTCGCCACAACGGACGGCTTTCAATGGAACATGAGGCCTCCTCGTGGGGTAGAGATGACATAGCGCAATACTCGGATCGTGGCCTCAAAGTGGAGGTGAGACAGATCATGAGAGAATTGTGCAAGGAGGTTGACGGCGAACGCAAATTTTGGACGCGTCGTTGTTGACAAGAACATCAGTGACCCGCTGACGCATAAATATGTGGTCACGTCTACTGGCTCCCCCACCATGGTTTGATCAGATCTCTTGAGCGTCGTCTGACCATCGGGTGACAATGGTGAGGATGCTCTCGACTCGAGGGGTAGGCCCTCAACAAAGCGCCTGGACAAGGTCTGGACGTAGGCGGCCTGATGGACATGCAGGATGCCCATAGAGCAAGCATGCTCAAACTCCATGCCCAAAAAGACTCATGCTCACCTGAGTTCTGTCATCTAGTAGGCAGCATGTAGCAGGTCCTTGACCCGTTGGACGGCAGTTGCATCCGGCGATGCAATGAGCAGGTTGTCAATACAAACCACGACAATGACGAGGGTCTGACCTCGCGAACAGATGAACAATGCGGGGTTGGCAAAGCTGTGAAGGAGGCCGCTGCTAAGAAGTGTACAAGTGATCTCCTTGTTCTGGAAGCGCGGTGACCACTTTAGCAGCTTCTGCAGCTTCCAAACGTTGTCGGAGCTATTGTCAAAGCTATGAGGCTGCACCATGTAGAGCTCCTTGGCCTCCAGTGAGCCATAGAGAAAGGTGTTGCTCACATCCATCTGATGAAGTTCCCACCCGTGCTGTGCAACCTGACTGAACAATGCTCGAGTAGTAGAGAACCGACCGACCAGGGCAAAGATCTGGTCATAGTCAATCCCAGGGACCTGAGCAAAGCCCTTGGCTGTAAGACGGGCCTTGTACTTGTTTAGGGGCCCGTCTGGCTTCCACTTTTGCCGGAGAACCCAATTGGCGCCAATGGCCTTGCAACCCGGGGGGAGGTCAACGAGCTCATAGACGTGATGTTGCCAAATGGCGGAAAGCTCGTCGGCATTAGCAGCATCCCACTAAGCGGCCTCAGTAGACGCCCAAGCCTCTTGTAGGGTGGTTGGGTCCTTTGGTTGCTCCGTGGGGCGGACCGTCAAGACGAATACATCCCACACCCCTGGTGGCATACGCACGAGCGTGGCCGCGACGGCATACCGGTGCTCCCAATGGAGCAAGGCATAGCCCAAAGTTGACCTTGGATATAGGTCAGTGATGACTGACAACGTGGCCAAGCCAAATGCCCACAGAAGAGAATGACCATCCTTGCCATATGCACAACCAATAATCTTTGTGGGGACCTTCCTTGAAGCTCCCTAAAGGTCCTCCTGCTGCCTTTCTACCTTGAAGGCCGCTCCAAACCTCCCTGGCCAATAGTTGTGGTCGTCATTGGTGCTGGTAGTGCAGGAGCCATCACTTGAACTGGACCCACTGGCACCAAACCTTGAAAATCCATATCTCCCTCAAACGGACTCCGAATCAAGTTTCGTAAAGTGCTACAGAAACAGCAAAACATCCTCTATTCAATGTTGTGACCTGATGATTTTTATCAAGCAACCCACTGTTGAAATAGTACGCACCTTGTCCACTGCCTAGCTGGCTAGCTACACATACAGACAAGGCATGCACTGCTCTATGGAGGAAGTCCCCTTGGTCTGTTTTGAGATGGGCCATGAATGTACTACCCATAAAGGGTATGTCCCCTGTGGCTCATCATAGGAATCATACCTTTTTGGCTTGGTTGAATAGGGACCGGAGTCTCAAACGAGAGGTTGCGGGTTCAATCCTCGCAACGGTCGCAATTTTCTTTGTGGCCAAAGCTGGGACAGGAAGCTTCTAGGAAGCTTACTAGAGCCTACCTTGAAGATGACACTTGGCGTTCTCAGGATGCACCAAGTAGGACCGTAGGTTGAGGTTGGCTCCAGTGGAGCCACTACAAGCAGAAGCTTTAGCAAAGCTCTGCAAGAATAGAAGCTTATACCTTGTATGCATCCATTGACAGTTCTTGCCTTTGAGACTCCTCACAGAGTGTCCAACCAAAGGTAGACACTAAAGACCAACATGCGGACTTCATGAGGTTGCAAACCAAATGAACCTAAAGTGTGGATCCCTCGTTCGAGGGTGATGTTATCTTGGTTGCAATACAAAGAGCGGTTGGCAGCCTCCCATGTGGGGACCCGTTTTCTAGACCGTTGCTATCCGGTNAATAGAAGCTTATACCTTGTATGCATCCATTGACAGTTCTTGCCTTTGAGACTCCTCACAGAGTGTCCAACCAAAGGTAGACACTAAAGACCAACATGCGGACTTCATGAGGTTGCAAACCAAATGAACCTAAAGTGTGGATCCCTCGTTCGAGGGTGATGTTATCTTGGTTGCAATACAAAGAGCGGTTGGCAGCCTCCCATGTGGGGACCCGTTTTCTAGACCGTTGCTATCCGGTGCATTGACAAAGGGTTATGGGCCCACACTTCTGGTTCTAATGCACGCTTCCAAGACCGACTAGTGCGTGGTCTTGCAGGGCGCACAGATACACAGAGATCGGACGGCTCCAACCTGCTCCATCGGCTCCATCGGCATCTTCAGGTAGGGTGCACGCACGTTGCGGACTAGGGGATGAGGAATAGCTCTGTCCAAATTGGACAAGACCCTCAAGCCCCAACGAGATTAAGCTCTACCCCTTTTTAGAAGGTGGTACGACCCCGAGTTCTCTCACAATGGCACCATTGCCTTAGACGATCATCGGTGGGAGGGGTATGCAACGGAAGCAGCTGCACCTTTGACAACGGTCGCAGTCAGCAGCCTTATTAGCCTCATCGGCCTCAACAAAGGAGAGTGGCAGCGAAGCAGAAAAGACGAGAAACCGTAGGAAATGGCGGATCCGACTCAAGCCCTCCTTGAGGCGGGTATGTCCAAATTCACGGGGACAGGTTTTTCCTTGTGGAAATGGCAGTTTGAGATTTTCATGAACGTGCGTGGCTATCTCGACATCCTAAAAGGGATCAATACAACACCCGCCGATGCGACGGTGACGACGTATGTGGCTGACCTTGCAGCATGGACGATGAAGAACAACATGGCTCTCGCCATTTTTGTGACGTCCACCAACGAGACTCAACACTCTGACATCACAGGATGCACGTTGGCTGCCGAGGCCTATGCAAAGCTCTCACGCGTGCATCAACACTCTTCATCTTCCAAAGGTTGATGTCGATGAGGATGAGCGAAGGAGAATTGATACCCGCATTTTTGAATTCATTCGACAACGTGCTACAGGAGGTCCAGCGAATGGAATGGAATCTCGACTCCAACATGCCTGCCATGATACTTCTAATGGCATTGCTGGAAAGCTGTGGGTCCTTGATCACCGTATTCGGCGGTTGGAAGGAGGCATATCTGATGTACGAGGCTGTTGCTCAACACGTCCGTAATGAGTCCATGCGACGCAGTGGTAGTGAGGCAAACATCTCAGCCTATGCCTCTCGCTTCGGTGGACAAGATGGAAGCTCTCGCTCCAGTCAAGGCAACAGCGGAAGCGGTGGTGGTGGAGAAAAAGGCAATCATGACGGGAAGAGTTCCAAGAAGCCCGGAAACTGTCACAACTGTGGCAAGGCTGGGCACTGGGTTAGGGACTGCCGTAGTCCCAAGAAAGAAGGTGGGAACAAAGGTGGAAAGGAGAAGGAGCTCACCAACATGATAGCTAGGGGGTTGCCCATGAAGGGCGCAGCGATCCTTAGGACCGGGGCATTCGCCCTTGACTCGGGCACCAACCACCACTCACCAAAAGAGAAGGGTGGATTTGTGTCCATGGCCGAATCTCTCATGCGCATCAAGTGTGCAAATGGCGGCGTCGTCCAAACCATGGGCAAAGGGGACAAGGTGATCACGTTCAACGGCAACGGTGCGGAGAAGGTGTTCAACATTCAAAAGATGGTGTACATGCCCTCCTTCGCAGCCAACTTGCTGTCTGTCTCACAAATCACCGACAACAACATGACAGTGCTGTTCACCAACAAGGAAGCGGTGGCCCAAAAAAACGGGGACATCTTGATTTTGTACTCCAAAAACGATCTCATGCTTCAAGTTCCAAGATTTGACGGCCTCAACGTGCTTCAATCCAAAGTCACCAAGGCGTCGGATGAGGGACTCGCATGTGCTACCAAGACAGTGAAACAGAGCCAAAGGATGCACCACCGACGACAGTTGCGGTTACCACATCAACCAAGGATACTGATGCTGAGCTGTGGCATCGGCGATTTGGCCACGTGGCCAACAGCACGCTACAGAAGATGCAGGAGCAAGAGGTAGTCCACGGAATGGAAGGGTGTAGCATGAAGCATGGCGAAGGATGTACATTGTGTGAACCATGCCTCCAAGCAAAGGCAAAGAAGAAGCTGTTTGGGAGAGGAGGTCAACGAGCAGATGATGTCTTAGAGCTTATACACGGTGACGTGTATAAGCCCTTCCGCACACCATCTAACGGAGGAAGCAATTACTTCCTGACCTTCATTGATGACCACAACCGTAAGTTGTGGATCTACTTCCTCAAAACAAAGGGAGAGGTCAAGGAGAATCTCCTTGAGTTCGTCGCCATGGTGGAGCGGCAAACGTCAAAGAAAGTGAAGACGCTCCGAAGTGACAACAGGGGTGAGTACGAGGCATGCAAGCCTTGGCTCAAGTATCATGGCATCCGCAATGAGCAAACCACCCCTTCCAACCCCTAAAGCAATGGCGTTGCCGAGAGGATGAACCAGACCCTGCTCGGCATGGTGCAAAGCATGCTCTTCGACGCCAAGCTCCCACCTTGCTTTTGGGAAGAAGTAGCAACAACGGCTTGCTACCTCTTGAACCTCACATCAGTGACCGTCTTGCAAAAGCGTGGAAAGGAGCAGGACAAGCAGCTGAAGACCCCACAGGAAGCATGGTCGGGAAAGAAACCCAACGCATCTCATCTGACGGTGTTTGGGTCAACTGCATGGGTGAAGATCCAGTCCAGAGAAGGTGGAGGCAAACTGGACGCACGTTCGAGGAAGTGCGTCATGGTTGGGTACGGCACATCACACAAAGCCTATCGGCTTTGGGACCAGGCAGCAGGTAAGCTCGTGAGGAGCCGCGACGTCATGTTTGATGAACGCACCCTTGAAAAGGGAGAGCTGCTGGACCCGAACCTTGCTCCCAAAGCGAGAGAGTGGATAGTGTCACTTGAGTCCGGAGACCAAGCACCCGACAACTGGCTTGCTTTGCCAGCAGGTGGTGGGAATGGGAGAGTAGCTGCGGAGGATGATGCAGCATCTGACATGGACGCCGATACCGAGGTGTCCGGGGCTTCCAAGTCTGACTTGGAGTCTGACGACTCTTTTGTCGACGATGAAGACTACAAACCACCACCTGTGGAAGCACCAGTACCAAAGCAAGAAGCCGCACCAGCACTCCGGCACAGTTTGCGACCAAAGAAAGCACCTTTGCGGTATGAGGATGATTGGACCGGCCTTAGCTGGTCGTGCATGGCTCAGGGAGAGCCATCCACAGTGGCGGAGGCGATGAATGGCCCAGATGCGGCCAAGTGGAAGGAGGCAGTGGACAGCGAGCTCGCGTCCATTGCCAAGATCGGCATGTGGGTGCTAGTGGATAGACCCGACAAGGCCCACGTGGTGGGATCCAAGTGGGTCCTCCGAGTGAAGAAGAAGCANCCACCACCTGTGGAAGCACCAGCACCAAAGCAAGAAGCCGCACCAGCACTCCGGCACAGTTTGCGACCAAAGAAAGCACCTTTGCGGTATGAGGATGATTGGACCGGCCTTAGCTGGTCGTGCATGGCTCAGGGAGAGCCATCCACAGTGGCGGAGGCGATGAATGGCCCAGATGCGGCCAAGTGGAAGGAGGCAGTGGACAGCGAGCTCGCGTCCATTGCCAAGATCGGCATGTGGGTGCTAGTGGATAGACCCGACAAGGCCCACGTGGTGGGATGGTTCCTCTGAGCGAAAAAGACGTAAAAAGGCAACATCAAAAAGTTCAAGGCAAGGGTGGTGGCTAAGGGGTTCTCTCAACGCCCGGGCTCCGAGTACGATGAGACGTTCGCGCCCGTTGTGACCTTTGCCTCCATCCGTTCTCTCCTTGGCATTGCAGCTGCAAAGAACATGGAGATACACGAGATGGACGTCAAGACAGCTTTCCTTTATGGGAATCTTGACAAGGAAGTGCTGATGTAGGTGCCCGAAGGAGTCGAAGCTCCCAAGGGCAAGGTGTGCAAGTTGGTGAAAGCGCTCTACGGGCTCAAACTGACCCCAAGGACGTGGTACAAAGAGATGGACGGTTTCATGACCGGTCTCTCCTTTGTGCATTGCCAGAATGACCCGAGCATGTACATGCGCGATGATGGGAGAGGGCTGATGCTGATTGCATTGTACGTGTATGATCTGATCATCTACTTGTCTTCGGTCGAGCTGCTGGATGAGCTGAAGTCTAACCTGAGCAAAAGGTTCAAAATGAAGGGCATGGATCCTCTCGAGTACTACCTTGGGATTACCATGCACCGCAACCGAGTAGCAGGCATCATCGAGCTCAACCAAACCAAATACATCGGTCAGGTACTGAAGCGCTACCACATGGAAGACTGCAAACCTGTCAGCACCCCAATGACGACCGATACAAAGCTGAAGGCCTCCATGTCGCCAAGCAACGAAGCATAGCAAAGGGAGATGCAAGACATCCCCTACCAGTCCGCCGTGGGTAGCATCATGTACACCATGGTAGAGACACGTCCGGACATCTGCTCTGTTGTGGGACAAGTGAGCAGATTCGTGGCCAACCCTGGGCCACAACATTGGCAGGCAGACAAGCGCATCTTGCGGTACCTACAGAAGACACGTCACATGGGCCTCGTCCTTGGAGGCCAAGAAGGAACAGAACCCCTTCGCCTGAAGCGCTACACCAATACTGACTGGGGAGGAAATCTCGACGACAGGTTATCCACCTCTGGATATGTGTGCATCTTGAATGGCGCTGCCATCTCATGGGCTAGCAGGAAGCAGGATTGTGTTTCCGTGTCCACGGCTGAGGCAGAGCACGTTGCTCTATTTGAGTTGTGCAAGGAGATTCAGTGGTTGCGCAGCCTGCTAAGCGAAATGACAGTGCCACACAAGGACGCCACGGTCGTACACGTGGACAACATGAGCGCCATCTCGATGGCTGAAGATGAGATAATCTCACGGCGAACAAAGCACATCGACATATGTAACCACTACTCACGTGATCTCGTCATGAAGAACGTGGTGGACTTGCAGCACTGCGGAACAAAGAGCATGCTTGCTGACTGCATGACCAAGCCGCTCGAGAGCAAATTGCACTATGCAGGCATTCGTGGATTCGGCATGAGGAGTGCAGCAGAGGAAGGGTGAGCTCCAAGGCATTGATGGAGCCCAGTAAGCGACAGATGGACAGAGGTGCAAGGGAGAGATTTGTTGAAATAGCATGCACCTTGTCCACTGCCTAGCTGGCTAGCTACACACACAGACAAGGCATGCACTGCTCTATGGAGGATGTCCCCTTGGTCTGTTCTGAGATAGGCTAGGAATGCAGCAACAACAATGTGTCCGGCTGGTGGACGTCAATAGGATGGCTGGCATGATCCAAACTAGTGTTCGGCCTCACAATGATAACACCACAAATGCACAGCTCCAAGTCGCCATCGTCGAGCTCATGGCCTGCACAGCCTTGCCCATTTCCTTCACGTGTGAGCCGTTGTGGAACAAAGTCGTGAACAAGGCTCGCGCAAGCAACGCCTCCTTCCGCCTCCCTAGCCGCTCGACAGTGACTGACAACATCCTGCCCAAGATCGATGAGCGCCTGGAAGCAGAGGATGCTCCACTGAAGCAGGGGTGGGCCATCTATGGTGCAACTGTGGCAGTAGACGAGTGGCGCGACCAGCAGCAGCGGCCAATCTACAATGCAATGGCCGTGAACGCAAAGGGAGCTTGCCACATTTTCTCCCGTGATGCAAACGGCAGCGTCCAGAACTCCTCCCACATTGCCATGATGATTGAAGACGCCATCAACGAGGTTGGGGAGCGCCATGTGGTGAGCGTCGTGTGTGACAATGCGGCCGTGAACAAGAGGGATTTTCAGGACCTCGAAGGGAAGTACCCCCGAGTCTTGTGGCAGGGTTGTTGTGCACACAACGTAGACCTGTGCATCAAGGACGTGTGCAAAACGGAATGGGGTCCCTCTGTGGTGTCAAGGGATGAGAAAGTGGTGGCTTTTTTCCGCAACAATGACATGCCTCGCACGTGGTTGAAGTAGCAGAGTGGTGCTTGCGTCCTTTTTCCACATTGTGAGACTCGATATGCATCAGGACACACAATGCTGCAATGCCTCATTGACATGAGGCCGTTCCTCCTCAAGTTGGTCAATCATGCTGCTTGGAAGGACATGGGGAAGCAGAGGGACAGCCTGTTCCGTGAAAGAAAGAAAGTTGTGCATAGCATTATCCGTGAGAGTGTCTTTTGGCTTCAAGTGCGTCAGCTCCGTGACCTGCTCAATCCCTTTCTGACTGTTCTGCACATTGCTGACAAGCCTGGTGGGCAGGCGGGGGAAATCTATGAGGCATTTCTCGACTGCACTACTGAGCTCAAAGCACTGGGGAAGCCGCGGGGAAAAACACCTGCTAAGGTGGCTGCGGGTCATGTGAAGCATGCCATGGAGTGGTTGAAAAGCCGCTGGAACAATTACATGAGTTTTCCTTGTTGAAAAAAAATTGCCCCTCCACATGCCCAAGTGCAGCGCCGGGAGGCGCTGACGAGCTGCCAGAAAGTGGAAGCTCCGTGCCGGCGGATCTGGCAACACAAAGATTGCTCGGATCCTGAATTCGAGGATTTCCCTGTAAATTTTACTAGTCGCTGAATCTGGTGGAAGTTGTTTCGCCGGAATCGAACAAGTATCGAGGGAGTTATGGCCTTCCAAAATTGGGGTATGCGCAGCGGCTCTGGGCGCCGGCTGCGACTCGAAATCAGGTCGATAATCGACCGGACTAGGTAACAAAAATACCATCTGGCCGACAGGCCTACCGAGGCGTCCGGTGGATGATCCACCTGATCCGGCGGATCATCCACCGGATCCAGTAGTGCAGGTTGTTACTGAGGGACTTCGCCAAAAACCTGGCTCGGCGTCCGAAACTCAGTAGTACGTTTTGTTACTCGGGGACTGTCAAAATTCTGACTACAGGTCCATGGACAAGTTTCGAACCTCGTCACACCCCATCACCAAACGTGACCCAAAAGTGGGGAGGGTGCGTGGAAACAGTGCAGGGGACCCCCACATCATGTGTAATGGGATCTGCGCCTTGAGAAAGGCGCTTTGCACGTGGAGGAAGGCGCCACGGCAAGTGGCGGCATCAGGCTTCTGTGGTGGGTGAGACCTGCACTTTGGCAAACATAACTTGAACTACGCTTGGCCGAATCGCGCGCGGTTTGGTGCGTTGGAAAGCTCATGACTTGCCGTATAAATGTTGTCATCATGTTGATGCTCAAAAACTAATGCAAAATCGTGTTATTCCCTTCGCAAAAGTGACTGTCTTTAATTGCCTGCTCACATAGCGTGAGGCAACCAGAAAGCTCACGCTCAGTCTCAGATTCGCCCAAACAGAAGACGCGAACCACCAGAGACGATCAGACAAACTTTGGGACCGCACCACGCGGATTCCATCCTGACAGTCCTCTGTATACTGTGGCACGACGTGTGCATCCCACGCATTATGGGAATGATCTTGGTGGTGATGCCATCATGGTGCAGGCATGGGCTGCTGCCATTGACTGCCTGGTGCCCCAGGCCAAGCAAGCAGCTCTGCAGTCTGAACTGGAGGCTTTCCAGCTTGGGCGTGTCACTATGGACGTCATTCCCCTGATGATGAAACGCCACAGTGACAAGACACGTATGGCTGTGGGGAGGGTGGTGGCTGGAACACTGCCAACGTATGAGTGGGCGTCGCTCCACCTTGCTCATTTGCCCACCTTGCGCGAGCTGGCCATGAAGCTTCTGTCGCAGCCTTGCACCTCCTCCAACTGGGAGCGTGCCCTTTCTACACACGAGCTCTTTCACACAGCTTGGCACAACAGGCTTAGCATCCGGACTCTGGAGATGCTGGTCCGGTGCAACGTGCGCCTCCGCCGCCTGTACAAGGCCCGTGTCCGCCGCTGCAAGACTGACTGGATGGCCAAGGATGATTCAGACTCAGAGGAAGATGGAGAGCTGGTGGAAGATGTTGAGGAGGAGGAGGAGGCTGCAGAGGGAGAAGAGGAGAGCGATGAGATGGAGGAGGAGGAGGAGGAGGTGTTTTTGGAAGGTGAGGATGAGGAGGGAAAAGAGAAGGAAGGGGAGCAGCAGCAGCAGTAGCAACAGGGCAAGGGTGCAGCAGCAGATGAGCCCATGTCCTTTGCCAGAGCTATTCGCACAAGGGCTGACATTGAAGATGTGGAATCTGGCGGGAATCCCCAGGAAAGGGACAAGGAGGTGGTAGATTTGTGAGGGGGAGAAGGAGGGGAGGAGGAAGGTGGTGCTGGAGAGGGTGCTGAAGAGGAAGGTGGGGAGGGTGAGGAGGAAGGTGGTGCAGGGGAGGGCACATCTGGGGGTGGTTCTAGCACTAATGGAGGTGCTGGCACTTCAGCAGCTGATGGTGCAGATGCAGATGCAGGTGCAGATGGTGCAGGCACTTCTTTTGGTGCCGAAACTTCAGGTGTAACTGCCATTGCCAGCAAGTCTAGGCCTGCATTGCACAGTTTGGCAGGTGCTGGCTCTGCCATTGGAATTGCTGCAGGGGATGCTGTAGGTGCTGGATCTGCAGCTCGTGCAGTGGCTGGAGCTGCAAAATCATCTGTTGCTCAGTCCAGCAAGGCAAAGAAGAAGGGAACTGCTGCTAGCTCGAAAGCTGTGGCTGTGGCTGAGAGTAGCAAGAAAGTAGGGAAGAGGCTGAGGCATGGTGGGCGTTAGTGGGATAGCAGTGGGGGAATGTGGGGCGTTGGGCTTTCAGGGAAAGGGTCAGGTTTGTGGCTGAAACAGCCCTTTCTGTGATCATGTGATTGAACAATCCCTGCTGCAACATGAAATGTAAACTCTTGCTCTATTCCCTTGTGGACCTCTTCGGCATGAACAGGTGCATAGATTGTAAATCTTTCCTCTTCATCATTCTTAGAGTAACCTGATTTCAGCCCTAAGTGCATTTAGTACTCCATGCTCAGACTGACAAAGTATAGTATGGAAAATATACAGTGTGAAAAGCTGTTTTGTGAATACAATTTTGACAACCACATATGTTGTGAAAGAACAATGCCTGTCCTCTCCCCCCTCCCCCCTCCCCCCCTCCCGCTGGGCCGAGGTGGCCGATGTGGCTTAAGACCACACCGATGTGCCGCGGTGCACATCGATTTGCCGCGGTTCGAGGGGGGCAGGGTAACGTGGGTTGGCGGTAGCTCCGCGTCTTGGAGCATGCTGCGAACACTCTCCATGAGCGTGTGGTTTGCATGTTCAGTCACGCCGTTCAGCTGCGGTGTTCTAGGTGGGATGACCTCTTGCCTGATCCCGTGATGCTTGAGGAAGTTGCGGAAGTCGTTGGGTAGGTACTCTCCTCCACTGTCGGTGCGAAGCACCTTCAACCGCCTACCACTCTCATTCTGTGTAGCAGCTATCCACACCTTGAAAGCATCAAAACACTCATCCTTTCCAGCCAGGAAGGACACCCACGTATTCCTCGACTTGTCATCAATGAATGTGACAAAGTACAACTCGCGAGAAAAGAACTGAGATGGCATGGGACCGCACAAATCACAGTGAACAAGTGAGAGAAGCTCAGCCGCCCCCTTCCCTTCTCCGGAGAATGGAGCGCATGCCTGCTTCTCTTCAATGCAACTCTCACAAGCCGATGCACCTGGCTGCTTCACCCCCTTGAGCTCCAGGTCGCGGACCATCTGCTACATGGAGATGATGTCGTCAAAGCCAAGGTGACCAAGCCGGCGGTGCCGCAGGCCAATGTCGTGTTTTCCCTCTCGCCGCCAACGCTGAGTTGGCTTCCTTCTCCGATGAGACATAGAGACGGTAGAGTCCATCCTCCTTGTCCACTTTTGCAAGCACACGGCCTGCACGTGCAGAGATGGTGCAGCCACCATTCTGAAAGCGAACCTGCATGCCTTCAGAGATGAGAGATGAGATAGAGAGGAGGTTAGATGCCAGCCCCGGAACATGGAGCACCCCCTTCACATGACGTTCCACGTGCTTGTCCTAAACGGAAGCACAAAACACAATCTCACCCTCCCCAACCGCCAGTTGCACATGGTTGTTCCCATGTACACCCGACGTGGCTCCATGACGGTGTAGACAACGAACCACTCCCGGTGGCATGCCATGAGCCACGTGGCTCTCAAGTCGATGATCCAGAACAAAGCGGTGTTGTCCGAGACGTGCAAGACCCAGATGATTGTCACGAATCCACTCTCCCAATCTACTATGTTTGCGGAAGCGTCAGACTGCTTTCCCTCTCCCACTCCAGCCGCAAGGTCCGCCTTCTTCTTCCGGCATTCGCGCGCCCAATGCCCCAGCTTCTTGTAGTAGTAACAGTTTCCCTTCTTCTTCCCTCCTCTGCCATTGCTCCTGGTTGGTGCTGCACCGCCCTCACGACCAGAGTTGGTGATGAGAGCGACGTCCAGTCCGCTTTCACTGTCCTCTCCCTTACGCCGCTCCTCCTCAAACAGCAGGCTCTCCTCCATATCATTGAGGGAGAGCTTGTTTCCACGCTGGTCCAGGGCAACAATGAGAGGAGTGAAGCTGTTAGGAAGGCTAAAGAGGATGGTTAGCATGAGCACATGTTCTTTTACAGGGTCCTGAATTGTAGAAAGCTGGACGGCAAGAGACTTCACCATGTTGATGTAATCAATCATGGATCCGGACTCATGGACGAGGAGTTGCTGCCGTTTGGCAAGGTAGAGGTAGATGGTTGCAAGGGCGCGGTCACGCTTCTCGTGGTGGATACGCGCCTCACCAGGAGTGAGAGAGGACTGAGCTGGTTCCTCCTCACTCACATGGCTCCAGAGTCCCTTCTTCATCAGTACCATCTTCATGTTGTTGCTCCAATTGAAGAAGTTCTTGCCTTCAAACTTGGCGATGTTCACGCCGGCCACCACAGAAGCAGATGTCGCCATTGTAGTGCAACGTTCAGCCCCCAAACGACTCACTCACACAACAGGGTACAAGGAATACCTCAAGGATGAGGCAGAGCCCTTTTCTAGCTCTGATACCACTGATGCATTGAAAGGCAGCCCTCAGGGAGGTGATCAAGCTCACCAAGAGCCGCTAGGCAGGTCCAATTGTATGTGAGAGACAAGTTGTCAGCTGTAGAGACAAAAATACAAAAGTGTGTGTTGTGTAGAGAGAGCGAATGGCTGGTTTTACTCTTGGATGAGAAAGTACGTTAGCACTTCTTTCTAACAAGCCTAAGTACGCCTCATTTGACACATGGAGTTGGAAGAACCACTCTATCAAAGTTCACCTCCTGGCACACTCCTAGCCTAGCAGGATGAGCGACAGTCACACTCTCACACAAGAGAATTACCATCCATGCTATATGCACGACCAATAATCTTAGTGGGGACCTTCCTTGAAGCTCCCTGAAGGTCCTCCTGCTACCTTTCTACCTTGATGGCCGCTCCAAGCCTCCCTGGCCAGTAATTGTGGCCGTCATTGGTGTTGGTAGTGAAGGAGCTGTCACTTGAACCGGACCCATTGCCACCAAACCTTGAAAATCCATATCTCCCTCAAACGGACTTCGAATCAAGTTCCGTAAAGTGCTACAAAAACAGCAAAACATCCTCTATTCACTGTTGTGACCTGATGATTTATATCGAGCAACCCACTTTGGTCACGTTTTTGGCACCCCATGTCCAACAAGGAGCTGATGAAGACGACCCGGAGGAATCAGAATTCGAGTTCGACATGTGTGATTCTCTAGACTATGAGGAGGATGCTGCTCTCATCATCAATGACACACCAGACCTCCAGCCTCCACATCAAGAGCAGCAGCTAGCAAGTCCAAGGAGCAGTTAACGTCTCAAAATTCCTCGGGAATCACTACAACATAGATAAGGGTGAATGGACAGGATTCAACTATTTGTTCCTGGTTCAAGAGGAGCCAACATCTATAGCAGAAGCACTCACGCAGCTTGACAAAGCTGAGTGGGATGAAGCAATTTGCCATAAACTCAGCTCCATCGAGGGAATGGGACATGGATGCTAGTGGAAAGACCTACCGGCGCTCACGTTCTGGGGTCCAAGTGGTTCCTGAAAGTAAAAAGGAAATATGATGGCAAGATAGACAAGTACAAGGCAAGGTGGTGGAAAAGGGGTTCTCTTAATGGCTTGGCGCAAAGTACGATAAGACCTTTGCTCCTGTTCTGATGTTCACCCTCATCTGGTCCATGCTCTCCATTGTTGTTGGCGAGAACATGGATGTCCACCAGATGGATGTCAAGACAACCTTTCTTTACAACAAACTTGATAAGGGGGTACTTCTAGAGGTTGCAAAGGGGGTTTATGCTTTTGAGGGCAAGGTGTGCAGATTGGTAAAGGTGCCCTATGGGCTTAAAAAAATGCCAAGACTTTGGTACCAGGAGATGGATGGGGATGCATTCATGGCTAAGGAGTCCTTCATGCACAGCAATAATGGCCCTAGCATGTAGGTGCATAGGAGCGACAAAGGGACTATGTTGGTTTCCTTGTATGTCGATGACCTGATTCTATGCTCTTCTTCAATGCAGCTGCTCGACGATCTCAAGGGGTAGCTGAGTAGCAGATTCAAGATGGACATGGGTCCTCTTAACTTTTACCTTGGAATTGCCATCAAGCATGAGATAGCAACAGGTACCATCAGCCTAAACCAGAAAAAATACATCGAATCCATCCTCAAACAATACGACATGGCAGATTGCAAGCTTTCCAGCACACCCATGAGCTTAGAATGCAAGCTCTCCACGTCCATTTCCCGATCCAACAAAGCGGAGAAAACTGACATGCTAGGGTTTCCATACCTGTTTGTAGTGGACAGTCTGATGTACGCCATGGTCGCCACACGACCAGATATAGCCCATGCTATTGGGCAGGTGAGCCAGTTTGTGGCAAATCCTGGTCCATTGCAGTGGAAAGCGGTGAAGCGCATCATGTGCTACCTTAAGAGGACGTGGCATGTGGGGCTCCAGTTTAGAGGCACCGCTGGATCTGCGTCACTCCGTCTCATGTGCTACATCGATGTTGATTGGGGAGGCAATATCGACGACAGAAAACCCACCCCCTGCTTTGTGTGTATGCTGAATGGAGGTGCTGTCAATTGGACTAGTTGCAAGTAGGAATGTGTCTCTCTATCAACAGCTGAAACTGAGTACATCTCCTTGGCTGAGGTGTGTAAAGAGATGCAGTTGCTACATAGCTTGCTATCTGAGATGAAGGCACCATAGGCAATGGCGACTGTCATCAAGATTGACAACATGAGCGTGATTGAAATGTCCAAGAACCTAGTCCTGTCGAGGCGCACAAAGCACATTGAGATCCACTACCACTATGCTCAGGATTTGTTCTACAAGCAAACAGTGGAGCTCGAGTATGTCGGTACCAAGAGGAACTGGACTGACATGCTTACAAAGCCACTGGATAAGGATCTCCACCAGGCAATCAGACAACGTATCGGTATGGTCAACGCAAGTGATGAAGAATGATGATGGAAATGAAACAAGATGCAAGGGAGAGATTTATTGATTATGTCTGCCCCTTGTCCAGTGTTGTAGGGCGGATCAGGAATGCTCTACCCCTTGTGGAGGTATGACCTCTGGATCTGTTATAGTGTGACTCAACTATGCTTTGTCTCATGTGAGATATGATTTATGAGTACTCCATGTGGGTGAGTGGTTACCTTGGCCATTTTGTTGATTTGGCCAAGTGAGAGGTCAAGAGTTCCATCTTGGCCCCATGCACATCTTGGTTGATATGGAAGCTTCCAAGAAATAAAGTCCGTAACTTCTTGGAAGCTACATGGTTGGTCTGTCACCTTGACATTGGGATGCGTACATGTCAAGCTCACAACGCAAGTCTATTGGTGATGTGACTGGGTCAGGCCATTTCCAAGGAATGTGCATTTGAATTCTAGGACGGGATAGACAGCTGTAAAAGGACTTGTATTGATGCTCTCTTGCGTATTGAATACTTGAGCTCTTCTTAAGATATAATGCTAAGGCATCAGTACTCTTGAAGGTGAATTGTATGCCTAATTAAGTATGGGGTACATGACACATGCCTACAAAGGAAGAAGGTGCAAAAACCATTGTGAGCTTTTCGGTTTCGCGGCTTCTCTGCCAAAGGTGGTTAGCTCAATTGCTAACAGGTAAGAGAAAGTGACTCCGCAAGCCACATGCATAGTGGAGTTGTGTGGGCAAGAGAATTCTCCGGTGGTGTGCTTGCCTTGACTGTTCTGTCACAAAGCTGTTTGCTTGCGTTGGTGAGGTTCACAAAATGGTTGGTCACAAGAACGTTTTGCAATTGGCGGTGTTTCTATGGAGACAATCCTGCATGGCCACTCTTCATTTTCTTTGCAACCTGCATCCCTCAAAGCGATCTTTGAGATAAACTTGAGAAATTTGCTAAGTGACAAATGTGAGATTTATCACCGCATATCCAGCACGTTGCACTTTAAAGCCATGGTACCTAGAGGCCGTAAAAAATCAACAATACTTCAAAGAAAATTCACATGATTGTAATGTCGATGTTGCATATGTGGAGCGCCGTATTGATGAGATTATCATTCCTGTTAAACAGTAAAAATGCCCTTTGAAAGGAGTTTGCAACTAAATGAGGGGGGTTTGTGTTGGGTTTGCATTGGGGGTCTGAGACTCCTCATGCGTGAAAAGGGAATCTGCTTTGCCCTGCTATCGCATGGCCTTGAAGGTACCCATGCAAAAATGAACCTGTAGACTCTAAATGTCATTCAAGGTAGGGTTTGAACATGGTTTGTATGAACATTAGGGTGGTCTTGCATTCGGGAAGGAAAATAAATCTGAAATGGGCAATTTTTCTATCACAACAGAGGAAAAATGTCCCCTTCTTGTGACGTGCAAACCCCCTACTACGATGTAGGGTTCTATGTTTTACACGAGCTCTGCCTGCACAAAACATAGAAATTCTACACCACAATCAGGGATCTGCAGGTCATAATAAAGGGGTCATCACTGGATCGCGATCTCACAAAAGAGAGAGAATTACAATCAAGCAACCATGACCCTCCTCACCATCCTCAATCAGCGGTGCATGTCGTTAATCAAGGATGGCAAGGGATTAGGATATTGTGTAGTTTTTACACTGCCAGATATGGGGGACCAATATTTCAACTCTTGGATATGGCAGCTGCAAACCTTCGGTTGCATGGATACCACAAGTGTAATGCCCTATGAAAAACAAGTGCATTCATGTGATAGTCTTGCTGAACCGCTACACCAAACAAACAATCCATCGGTTACCAGCCACACCCAACTTCACGCCCACAACCATCCATGAGCACCGGTGGGCAAGTGAACTCTTGGCAGCAGTAAACTTGTACTCACACTCACCCTTTGCACGACGTGGTCTGAGGTCATGCCTGACAATGTAGGAACAAATCCAGGTGGTTGAACTAACACATACATTGACTTGGAATTTTAAGTTTCAACGTTGCTCCTTAGGGTTACATGCTCACGCACATTTTCCACATTTTTAGCTTTTGGACTATGACCTGGAATATTTCCATATGTCTCATTGTTTTCTACCTTAACTACATGCTTTCCATTCTTGATTTGCCTGCAATTTTGCTCTCCATCCTCAGAAATTTGCATCAAATGTTTGAGAATACACGGTCATGTGTACCCTTTGCTAACTTTGCCTTTGCGATTCACCTCACATGGTGGTGATGGAATTTTCACTCATGCCGGAGCACGTCGCTCTCTCACGCTCATCCCGCTAGGCTAGGAGTGTGTTAGGAGGTGAACTTTGACAGAGTGGTTCTTCCAGCTCCATTTTCCAAATGAGGCGTACTTAGGCTTGTTAAAAAGCTTCGCTAATGTAATTTCTCATCCATGAGTAAAACCAGCCATTTGCGCTCTCTACACAACACATCCGTATTTTTGTCTCTCCAGTCTACAACTTGTCTCTCACATACAATTGGTCCTGCCTGGCGGCTTTTGGTGAGCTTGATCACCTCCCTGAGGGCTGCCTTTGAATGCATCACTCCTCTCACTGTTGCACTACCCAGCCCATGCCATTGTGGTGGTGCTTTGTCTCTCTCCTCAAGAAGGGTGGGCCACTCTCCCTGTTTAGAAGTGTTCTCAAGTTCAAGAAGCCCTCCCTTACTCGCAGACCTTTCATGGAAATCCACGTCTTTGTTACGGATGACCTTCTTAGATCCTTGGTCCAGCACTCTGTAAGCTCTGTGGGCAGTGTCATAGCCAATGAAAGTGCAATTTTGTGCTTTTGCATCAAGCTTTCCAGGGCCCTCACCCGCCTGGACCTTAGCAAAGCTAGTGCAACCAAACACCTTGAAATGGGAGGCGTCTGGCTTCTTACCTGACCATGCTTCTTAAGACGTCTTCAGCTGTTGTATCTAATTCTTCCTACCTCTGTTTTTTAGACCTTCTACAGGTAGGTAGCCGTATATGATGCTTCATCCCCGAACCTAGGAGGCAGCTTGGCGTCAAAGAGCATGCACCTTTTCATGCTCAAGAGGGTCTGTTTCATCCTCTCTACTGCGTTGTTGCTTTGAGGTACGTAGGGAGAACTTTTATGTTGTTCAAATCCTGTGTCGAGCCAGTCCCTGCAGGCTTTGTACTCTCCCCTGTTGTCCATCCTGAATAGTTTTACCTTCTTTCCACTCTGTCGCTCAACCATAGAAACAAACGCTTGAAGATTCTCCTCTACCTCTATTCTCTTTTTTGGAAAGTATATCAAGACCTTGCGGCTGTTGCCGTCGATGCATGTGAGGAGATATCTACTACCTCGTTTTGGACAGTATGCGAAAGGTACCAAACACGTTAGAATGGATGAGGTCAAGGGGTGCAAGAGCACGCGTACCATTGCGCTCGAAGGGTTTCTTCTTGGCCTTTCCTTGAAGGCATGGCTCACACAAGATCCCAGCTACCTCCGCCTCATCACCTAGCTCCGTCCCACGCACTAGCTCCCGCTTTCCCATGAGCACCAATGTGCGATGAGTCACGTACCCGAAGTGCCTATGCCACAGATTCTCGGACGATGTGCACTGGCTAGACTGAAAACCCATGGTGGTTGCATTTGCTTGCGGTCTTGTTGTCCAATCTTCCACTACCACTGCTTCTACTTCTCTAGCGTGCCCTTTGTCATGAGAATACATGTTGCTGCTATCATCATCATCACTCTTGACCAACGATTCAGCCGTTGATGTTGTCATCTTGGTCTGCAAGACATAGAGTCCATCAACGCAAGGGACCGGTGCAACAACCTTCTTGGCAGAGTAGGAGATGTTGATGTCCTTGGTAGGGACTATCATTGCTTCCATCTTTGGAAAGACCACTGCCATGCCATGGTCAGTTATCTTAGAGACAAAGAGCAGGTTGGACATAAAGGATGAAAAGGAGATTACTACCTCTAACTTAAGGTCAGAGTCCGCACCGTTGACACCCACTGTGACAAGCTTGTCACCAATCCCCCCAGCTGGGTCAACCCTGCCGTTGGCGACTTTGAGGTTCTTGTTGCATGGAGCAAGAGAGATGGAGTCTCTCTTCTCGTAAGTGGTGTGCTCGTTTGTGCCCGAGTCAAGGCTGTAAGCTCCTCGCCTGAGTATTGCCCTCCATTTGTTGGAGGCACACTCAGCCATCAAGCTTGTGGGATCCTTTTCACCATTTCCCCCTCGCCATTCATCCTTATCTCCTCCCTCCTTCTTGGGTGCCTGGCACTCCCGAGCCCAGTGTCCAGCCTTGCCACAGTTATAGCAGTTTCCTTGGCACTTTGGACCCATTCCACTATTGCTAATGCTGTTGTTTCCCTTGTATCCAAAGGAGGAGGTATTGTGAGAGGTACCGCTGCTCCGTGAGGCAAACGCAGCCATGTTTGTTTCACTACTTCTACGACGCATGCCTTCATTCCGCACATACTCCGAGATGGTGGTACAGGAAACTTGCTCTTCAGTCCATCCTCAAATCATTGTGATCATGGGACCCCAGCTCTTCGGCAACGTCATCAGAAAAATCATGGCCTACATGTCGGGTTTCAGGTCCCATCCCACGCCGGTGGCTTGTTTCAAGAGCGTCTCAAACTTTCGTACAAATGTGGATACATCCTCCCCTTCACTAAGCCTCATGCAGATTATAACTTATAGAATGAAGAGACGGTTGGCAAATGAGGAGGACTGAAACACCTTGCCTGATTTGGCATATGACATAGCTGCCACTGTGCAACCGCTAATGTGTGAAAGGAGAAAGGGTTATTTGGAGGACGCAAGAATGGTGAGAGCCTTCTTGTTGAGCTTGACCGATGCCACAAGGTCAGCACCCTCCTCCTTTCTTGGGATAGTTCCGTCAACATATCCTTGCAAGTCTCTATCATCCATGATGATCTCAAACTGCCACTCCTCTCCATCAAAGGATGGGCGAATGATTCCCTGGGTCTCCTGTCCCTTCCATGCCTACAACTACAACTACAACAGCTGCTGCACCTGTTGTTGATGCCAATGCACATGTGTTTAAGGCTTTTGTAAGCTATCAAAAAGCAGAGGCAACTGCTTTCCCTGTTCACGTTGGCCGATGCAAGCATATGTAGGCCGATGTAGGCTGATATGAGCTTTTATCAGCTCCCAAGGCGGAAAGGTGCATGTGTGTTTCATTCCCCTCTGGCTGATGATGAGTTTGAGTGAGAGCAATGTCGCTCTCACTGCTTGTGACTTTAGCGGTTACGTGCATGAAACGTCTCTAACCAAAGCTGTGGGCCCATAACTTGTTGCTAGCTATTGACAGAAGCACCTCTGGCAGAGAAGCCACGCAACCATAAATTTCACAAAGAATTTCACACCTTCTTCCTTTGCAGGGATGTTTCATGCACCCCAAATTTAATCAGGCATACAGTTCACCTTTAATAGTACAAATGCCTTAGCATTACATCTCAAGAAGATTTCAAGTCATCAATGCGCAAGAGAGATTCAAGCATGCAAGGCAAGCCCTTTCATAGTTGTCTATGTTGTCCTAGAATACAAAAGAACATTCTTGGGAAGTGGCCTGACCTTGCAACATCACCAATAGACTTGCGCTATGGGCTTGACAGATAAGCATCCTAGTATCAAGGTGATAGACCAACCATGTAGCTTCCAAGAAGCTACATGCTTTACCCCTTGCTCCACAAGTGGCAGAGCATTCTTGATCCTTCCTAGAACACTGAACAAGGGACAAACATATTCAACATTAACATAGTCTGACGACGATCCTCTCTAATCACCTCTTAGTCACCACCTTGCTTGCTTGTGCTCGCTCACCGAAGTGCACTAGGTTAGACTAATATTTGTATTCATCATTCTACCCTATTAAATTAATCCATTAGATTCCTCATCAAGGCCTGTCCATCTAGACTGTCTTCCTTTCCATTTTGCTCAGTGGATTTCATTACTTGTACTCTCTCATTACGTCCTTCTCACACTCTGTGACATCATTCTTGCATCATCATCAACACCAGCAAGTTTGAGGTGGCTTTTTACCCACGCTCTGATGTAGCATCCATCCTCATGAACTAGGCTCTTTGTCCCCTCAATGCTCGGACTACTGTGCTGCACCCATTTTTGCTCAGCATCCACTCTAGTTTTGCTTTGTATCAGCCCTAGTTCTGCTTGTTCTTTGCCCCTATTCAACCGCTCCTCCAAGTCACCACGATCACTAGGAGAAGCAACAACAATTTTTTTTTAAATGGTATCAGAGCCTAGGTAACAGAGCGCGATCTTTTGTGCTCGCCGCGCTTCCGGACGCATCCACAAACATCCGCAGTAATCCCTCTCTCTCTCTCTCTCTCTCTCTCTCTCTCTCTCTCTCTCTCTATCT
>SZWC01017201.1:37872-59401 GCA_023375785.1 Penium margaritaceum
TTATGTCTATCTCTATAGCTTGGACTCACCACACATTGCACTCATCCAGCCACTACCAGCATAATCTAGTGCTTGCCACCGCCATTTCCTTGTCATTCATGACCAATTCTCTCATGATTGCACCGTCCTTTCATTGTGAACACTGACATGAGCTGTTCTTGCACTCAAGCACTGGCTATGACAACAGACCTAGCATTTGATCGACCACCTTGCCTCATTTTCAATAACACCCCACACCCACCTCTACATCGTTCCTCACTACCTACTACGCTGAAACACGAGCACTTTTCACAACAACCCTTCCTCACTACAGAAACACCATCGCATCTCATCAAAGCTATGGAATGTCGTCTGCATAGAGCCGTGACAGCTCACAATCTGCACATCTCCAAGCAGGGCCTTTGCTCAAGAGCCAAGTGGATTCATGACCGCAACTGCTATTCCTACTAGTGTACCACATCCCACATCTCCTCCACAACAGTCTACACTACACCCACAGGAGTGCCGAGCACCAATGACTCACTACGCATCCACATCACCAGCCATCCTTGCTCCCACTAATCTCATTGCATCCGCCCATTCTGTAATCCGTTATCCAGAATCCCTCTCCTCGTTGTACAACCTAATCTTGAGGCTACACTTCGTGTTGTGTGGTACGTACTCTGTACATCACGTGTTGCCGCCTGTTGCAGTAGCTGTGTGTCCATTTGTTGCATCACTCTCCATTATGAAAACCAAAGAAACAATGTTATTGTTGAAAATCAAGGCATGCATCAATCACAAACCAAACATATACATGTGAATCACCATCTTGTTTTTGTGAGTGCATCGTCACTGGGGTCATCAAGGTTGTTTGGGTGTACACATGTTCTCAATGGGATAATTTTCTAGCCAAGGCTCTCAGCTCTGGCTCTTTCAAGTTTGATGTCCATGCAGTTTGTCTGACACGCTGATGTTTTGCATTTGACTCAGACTTCATGGCGTAGCCCTGTAGCAGCTCTGATGTGTACATCTTTGTTGCTCCATATGTATGCCATGTTGTCTCCTATGGCTTGTGTCCTCGTTTGTCAACGAACCATTGGGGATTTTTGAATTGGTATTCAAGTGTTGAATTACCAGTGCGGTCATTGCTACCCACTTCTCTCCACGCACATGCATCTATTGAGGAGATGAAGTTAACATGGTTGTTGTACAAATCAAGCGGTTCTCTAAGGCAATAGAATGTTAAAGTTTCTCAGTGGTTGCACCAACTCCACTCATGTTTCCTAGACCATTTTGACGGTTTAGGCTTGTTCCGATGGGCCAGCCAGCAGCTCTTTGAAGTCTCTAACGTGGATTATAGTTGCATATGTCTCAGTATGGTGGCATGTCTACATACACTTTAGGATGATGTGGATTTTGCATGATTGTTGGTTGTGGATTGCCTTAGTTAGCTGCCGGGACCATGTTCTTCGAAGTTTCTCAAAGCAGCTACTTGCAAAGGATTCTACGAGGTCTAGCTCAACCCCAAGGATGGCACTAGTCACACCTTGTGCATGGTACATGATGTGGGCCTCGCTTCACCGCAAAACCAAGTCATCACTCCCCCAACACCTCAACACTGTTCTTTTCTATGTTTCTAAGTAAGGTTGGTAAGATCCATTTTGTCTCGCATATCCTCGCTCTCTTTATCCCTGTCCCTTGTGTAGTTCTATCAACTAAAAGTGACGAGTTCACAATACTTGCACTCCAAGAGATAGCAATTCCAAATTAGACACGTCATGTACTCTCATGCCAGTAGTTGGAAGACATAGTGAGGGAACAAGGATGAGAACGAGGGACAAGATACCGTAGTGTCTATTAAATTGACTTATCTTTTAAAACGCAATAAAGTGGTAGTTAAATTTGATTATGATTCATGGCCTTTTAGATTTGGATGTGTTTGTCCAAAGGCCATGGGTGTCATGTTTGGAGGAATAACTTGGTCAAACTGCTCGTTCACGTTCTTGGTCTGTCCGTGGAACTTGGCATGTCAAGTTTTTTAAATGTTGAGTGCAATCTCGTACGGGCAAGCTGCGAAGCATGCTCACAGCTTGCTTCACAGGTCTCCCATCCTTTCCTGATGGACAATCACACTGTCAGAAAGGAAGTAAGTGCATTGGACGGCGCTCCAATTATTGTAGTTTGCCACGTCAATGTGCAGTCAACCAGGGATGGCTCTCAGAACGTGGATATCTCACGTTCTTCCCACAGGCCTTGGTACACTCCACGTGGAGTACAAAATAATGTGTAGCAAACTGTTACTGTGGTGATTTTCAGTGTGATTTTACGAAGAGAGAATAACATTTCATGTGCCTAAATAAACGAAGGAAAACAGGTACTTCAGTCAAATGTAAGAGACACTACGGTAAGAGGGATTAAGGAAATTCGCCATGGGCTGTGAAACGCGAGATTCAGATAAGCGTCAGGATGAGCGAGAGGATTCTATGACTTCATAAGCCTTGGGCTGGAGCAAGCTTCCATGAAAGAAACTGAGAGCAGTTGGCAGTGGAAAAAATCCAACTGTATGACCCCAACATGATGAGCTACTTGGAACTAGCCCTTGCCGAACACGTGCATCTTTCACTGCACGCATTGACGAACACTCCACAATCACCCTGCAGAGTATGTGGGCATGAAAATCACTGGCACCAATAACATCATGGACACCCGCAACTATGTGCTGGTAAGGGCATTAGCTCATGCCAAGGGATAGATAATTGTAAGGTGCCATTTCATCAACTTCGACGAAGTGCAATTTGGATCAATGTATTTTGGTTACAATGGACGCCATTTGCTGAAAGCAACAGCCATGTTGGATTGCTTTGCTCGACAATACGTAATACGTACCTGTGTGATGAATGAAGAGGAAACGCAATGCATGAGTAGGAGGACATGTAGAAACCAACAATTTGAGGTACTCGCATAGAATTCAACTTGGACTATCATCTGATGTACGCAACTCCATCTGGTTTACCAGGAATAATTCACTCATCCCCTCATCCCTGTAAGCAGAATTTCTTAGTATCTTTTCTAACAATAGAAAACATCAAATGTAGGTCAGCCCTCTCAAACACTAAGCCTATCTGTACATCTCACAGCTTAGAGTGTTGGTTTTCTCTCATTGTGCTCTGTTGTGTCTTCCCGGCTTGTGTACATCGGTGTGGAGATGAAAGATGGGGGGACTCGACGCTCCTTGAGTGTCCTCCGGTGGAGCCGACGCACGCCGAGGCCTACTTGCAGTTTGCTGGAGCCTCGTCCGTGCGGAAACGCACTCGGCTTTGTCGGCAGGCCTCCTCGGCGGTCGGGCCGCCGGCGGTCACTGCCACTGCAGATGTTTTCTGCATGCGCCCATCGCGGGATCTAACTGTACCATTGCGTCTGCAGTGTCATGCTCTGCTTAGGGTCCAAGTCTCATGATAGCATGGCACTGTTTGGCACCATGGACTACCATAGGTACTACCCGAGTTCGGGTAGCCATAACTCCTCGCTGCTATTTTTCTAGCTGTTTCTGACTACACGACTCTGTTTGCGGCGTTGGTATTAGGTTATGGTCCGGTTTTCAGGCAAAAGGGACAAGGCCCGGGTTTTGGGCTGTCGGCCATCTGGCAAGGCTCACCGAGAAAACCCTGCATTCCAGAAAATGGTCCTTTTGCTCATTGGCTGGTTAGTTGAGTAACAAGCACTACAGACCTGGGGGGAGCTAGAACTTGGAGGGGTTTCCTATTGTGTCTCATTCTTCATTCCTAATCAGTCACTTTCAGTTTTCAGCTGCTTTCTGGTGCTAACACTAGCGTGCGCACTTCTGAGTAACAAACCCAGAGCACTCAGTCCGTTCCACATCCTCCCACTTTCGGGCGGCACATCACATGGTCCCTCCAAGCTAGTAGTCCCAGTTGCATCCGCTGGCCCCCATGCCGACAGCCCCAGCTGTGCCCGCTGGGCCCTCCGGGTCAACGGTCCCAGTCACGTCCGCTAGCCCCTCCAAACCAACAGCCACAAACTCGTTTGATGGCCCCTCCGGGCCGGCAGCCCCATTCCCATCTACAAGACCCTCGGCGCCATCAGCCTTGTCTGCATTTGCTGGTTCCTCCGCGCCTGCAGACCTGTCCGCATCCACCGGTCCCTCCGGGCCGGCACCTCCAGTCCCATCTACTGGTCCCTCCGAGTCGGCAGCTACAGTCGCGTCCACTGGTCCCTCCTGGCCGGTAGCCCCTGTCGAGTCTGCTGGCCCCTCCGCACCGGCAGCCCCATCCGCATCTGCTGGTCCTTCCGGGCCGGCAGGCCCGTCCGCGTGTGCTGATCCTTCCGGGCCGGCAGACCCGTCTGCGTCCGCTGGTCCCTTCGTACCAGTACCTCCGTCTACCCCCGCTAGCACCTCTGACTCGGTTCCATCTACTACCCTACCACGCTACACGTGTGGCCCATGTGGCAGCCTCCGACCCAGCCGTCCGTGAGTGCGAGGACCGCTACACCACGCACTGTGGTGCCTCGGCCCCCCGTCGCCCCACGTGTCTCCCCCACTCCTACGATAGTGAGTGAGGACCCTGGCACTAAGGCCCTCGGCTTAACCACTTCAGCCAACATTGCAAACCTCCACTCGGGCTCTGCACTAGGCTACGCCATGCTCCATCAGGAGCATGGACATGCTGTCACGGCCGCACTCACATGTGTCCCACCTAGAGCTCGAGATGCACACGCCCTTGCAATCCGCTCCATAGTACGCCCAGAGGACCCAGCCACCCTATGCGAGGCTTGAGCCTCCCTCAAGGCCGCACATTTTGATGTTGCATGCGTCAACGAGCTCGCTTCTATTCGGCAACACCACGTGTATGACCTCATCGATCTCCCTCCAGCTCGGACGGCCATCGGTGCCAAATGGGTCTTCCGGTGCAAATGGAAGCCGGACGGGTCCTTGGACAAGTACAAGGCCCGCCTCATAGCCAAGGGGCTTGCTCAGGTCCCTGGGGTTGATTACGACCAGATCTTTGCCCCGGTTGGCCGATTCTCCACTAGCCGAGCACTCCTCAGCGTGGTTGCCCAGCACGTGTGGGAACTGCATCAGATGGACGTGAGCAACGCTTTCCTCCATGGCTCGCTGGAGGGTGAGGAGCTCTACATGGTACAGTCCCCCAGCTTCGATTACGGCACCGGGAAGCTTTGGCGGTTGCGAAAGGCCCTCTATGGCTATAAGCAGTCGCCTCAGTGCTGGAACCAGGAGATCAGCCGCACGCTCCTCCGCGGCGGCCTCCTACGTAATGTTCTTAATCCCACACTGTTCATTGTCCCGCAAGACCAGACCTTCGCCGTTGTCCTGGTCTACGTCGACGATCTCCTCATTGCATCGCCAGACGTGGTTGTCATCCAGCGCGTCAAGGACCTACTACACACCGCCTACCAGATGAAGGATCTTGGGTGTGCCTGAGTCTTCCCAAGCATGGAGCTCGAGCATGATCGCTCCCAGGGCATCCTACACGTCCATCCGGCCGCCAATGTACAGACTCTGTCCACTCACTTCGCCGAGGACTTGCCCCTTGTGCCGAGCGCATCCTAACCCATGTCACTCGATGGCCACAGGAAGCTAAAGAACTCAGACCCAGCCATTGTGGGGGAGCCAGTTGACGTGACCATGTATCTGCAAGTCAACAGGTCACTGATGTTTCTCGCTACGACGACGCACCCAGACATCGCGTTCGTCGTCAACCTCTTGGCTCAGTTCTCTCAGGAGGCACGTCACCTCCATTTCGAGGCGGAGATCCAAGTGTTACGCTATGTCGTCTTGACTCCACGGTGAGGTCTCATGTTCCGTCGACAACCCTCTATTGTCGCGATGGGCCAAACCAACAGTGACTGGGCCGGCAGTCCGGACGGTAAGAGCCGCACAGGCTAGATCTTTTTTATTGACGGTGCGGCTCTATCCTAGTGCAGTGACAAGCAAGGGTGCATTGCACATAGCAATGTTGAGGATGAGTACGTAGCCCTTGGCTAGGGCGCGTGTGAGAGCGTGTGGTTGCATCGTTTGTTGTCCGAATTGTGTCCGTCTGTCGCATCCATCACATTGCATTGTGACAATAAGAGTGCCATGGCCATCGCCGACAATGACGGCATGCATCACACACGCACAAAGCACATCAATGTTGAGTATCACTATGTGCGTTAGTTGTTGCATGACGGCAGCGTCACCATTGTGTGGGTTGAGACAGCACGGCAGCTGGCTGACTTCTTGACCAAGGCACTTAAGTGCAACTCGTTCAAGAAGGCTCTGACTTCGGTTGGCGTGCGCCCGTGAGTTGCACTCTTTGTCCAGGCCTAAATCTCTGTGCACACTGGGGGAGTTAGTCTGTTGAATGTGTCGTTGCCCGCCCATGTGCGCTACGCCTGTGAGTAATGGGGGAGTATTGGTTTTTTCGCATCTCTCATTGTGCTCTGTTGTGTCTCCTCGACTAGTATACATCGGCGTGAAGATGACTAACAGCAAGAATTGACGCTGCTCGAGTGTCGTCCAGTGGAGCCGACGCTCGTTGAGGCCTACTCGTAGTTGGCTAGAGCCTCCTCCCTGCGGCGACGCTCTTAGCTCCATCGGCAGGCCTCCTCAGCGGTCGGGCCACCAATAGTCAGTGCCACTGCAGATGCTGTCTGCATGTGCCGAGCGCTGGATTAACTGTACCATTGCGTCTGCAACGTCATGCCTTGCTTAGGGTCCAAGTCTCATGTTAGCATGGCATTGTTTGGCACAATGGACTATCGTAGGCACTGCCCGGGTTCAGGCAGCCATAACTCCTCGCTGCTGTTTTCTAGCTAATTCTGACCGCACGACTGCATTTGCAGCATCAACATTAGGGTATGGTCCAGTTTTCAGGCAAAATGGACGGCACCCAAGTTTTGGGCTGTCGGTCATCTGGCAGGGCTCAACGAGAAAACCCGCATTCCAGAAAATGGTCATTTTTCCCATTGGCTGCTTAATTGAGTAACAAGCTCTACAGAGCTGCGGGGGGAGCTAGAACTTGGAGGGGTCTCCCATAATGTCTCATTCTTCATTCCTATTCAGTCACTTTCAGTTTTGAGCTGCTTTCTGGTGCTAACACTAGCGCACACACTTCTACATAACAAACCCATAGCAGTCAGACTTAGACTCTAGAGCGGCACAGTGAGGGAGCACCAAACTAAGCAACAAGCCTAGAGCGCAAGTTGAATCAGCAACGCTACTGCCCCAAACTGCGCTCCAACAATTTCTAGCTAGAGAAGGAAGGAATCCATATTAAATTCTTTGAATGAATATTTGGTACTCAAAATCTCTTCGAACATTCTCAATCAAGGCGGAAACATTCATATTTCAACCCCACATGAACAGGTACTCTTGCAAAGTTGGGTTTTCCTCATTGACCATCTTTTTGCTGAGATACCCCCCCTACTCTAGAGGTCACAATATTGAGTTGAAAAGGAGAAAATACAACGGATAAGAAGTAAATTTTAAAACTTAGGATGTAGAATTGGACTCACTTCGAGTGTACCTTATCATGCCCTTTTGGATTCATTATCATATCTAAAACCAAGTCTGGCGGTTTTTCATTGGGCAAGTATGCGCAAACTGATTGGTTTGCGACCCGCATAGATGTGAAGTGCCAGGTCAACATCGCGACGATGGTAGGAGCCTGTATCGGATGCCAGTAAATCATAAATATTGACTTCGGAATCTCATGTCTATTTCATGCCTCTTTACAAGCCGCGGATATGCGAAGACTTGCTATTGTTGGAAACTAGTCTCGCATGTACTCTTCTAGCGACGGAGTAAACAGCGATGATAATGGATGGCGAGCCTTTTCTTTTCTCAACAGGTTCAACGCAATTTCTCCACCACACACCCTCATTTCTCCTATTTAAAAGAACAGTACCCAGAAATGACTATGCTGCGAGAATGGCGACAGCGGCTCACACGGGCTCTCGCCACTCTCAATCGTTTTTTGCTTCTGATTGGTCAGTGTTTTGTTTGGTGCATTTGTGGTCCTTCAACTCATGTTGGCATCGATTCGTCCGGTGCTGGATGAATCGATGCCGGATTTATTGCAAGTTCTTTCATGTTTCATTTCATTGACCGCACGTTCACCCCCCATCACGTGGACATCCGATGGGAGGGCGCTTCCACAATAGGCCTCTCCAATCAACCAGGAAACGGTATGGCAGTATTCAGGTACGAATCCCAACGGGAGGTAGTTCGTGTCAGTAAGGGGGTCGAACTCGGCATCCGGCACAAATTATCCCTTTTCAATTTTTGTTTTGTTTAGTTCTATTATTGCATGGATTTGATGCTTCCCAATGTTGAAATCGATTTGAGGTAAGGTTCAGCCAATGCAATTGCTTTGGTTCAGAGGGAAGCTCAACGTTGTATTACGAAAAGCATCGAGATGAGCACTGTCTCGCATCACACAGGCCTTATTCCAATGCATCTACCAGCAACCAGAACACATTGAAACTTTCGTCCCCATCCTCCTCCCATAATACAGGAAACGCATCCCATCCCACATACTAGCCGAACTCACAGCGCCGATCACCCGTAGCGAGGTGGCGGATGTAGCACTCTCTCAAGCAGTTCACAAAACCCCAGGGCCAGATGGCCTCCCTGGCGAATTCTATAAAACCTTCATCCCTCATATTGCCTCGCAACTCCTCCAATTCTACAATCAGAGTTTTGCTGACCCCTCCAAGATGGGCAACTTCGCATCCTCCCTAACCACCCTTATCCCTGAAAAGGGAGATCCCTATGATATTTCACACTACAGGCCAATCTCTCTCTTGAACATGGAATACAAAATGTTGGCCAAACTCCTCGCAACCCGGATGGCTAAAGCACTCCCGCACATTATCCACCAGGACCAGACCGGCTTTGTCCCTAGACGAAACATTCAGCATGCTCTCTCGCAGTTGTATGACCTCCACCACTGGTCTACTCGCACTCCTCTCCACTGTACTACTTGGCGGCAGACTTTGAAAAAGCATACGACTCTCTCAACGCAATTCCTGGTAAACGGGCACCTCACCTCCCCCATCACCCTCCATTCGGGTGTACGAGAAGGTTGTCCCATCGCTCCCTTGCTCTTCATTTGTGCAATGGAACCCATTTCGGACCTCCTCCGTCATCACTTCGAAGGAATCCCAATCGCCCCACATCTTCGTAAATCCATCGTCGGCTATGCAGATGACATGATTCTCATCCTTTCCTCTGAGCGCAAAATCCAGACTGCTGCCCGCCGCCTTCGAACATGCGCAAGATACATAGGACTCCAGAAAAACTACCGCAAGACAAACATTCTTCCAATTGGTACCCACACGCGACCTCCAGCCAACTCCCCATTCCATCTCGCAGACTCCCCTATGCGCATTCTTGGCCATTTTTTCCTCCGTGCCCTCGACTCTGACCACACGTGGAACC
This sequence comes from Penium margaritaceum, assembly GCA_023375785.1. NCBI lineage: Eukaryota > Viridiplantae > Streptophyta > Zygnematophyceae > Desmidiales > Peniaceae > Penium > Penium margaritaceum. The sequence goes on from SZWC01017201.1 coordinate 47,318, forward strand.
CAATACTTCGCCATCTCGAAGGATCAGTTGCATACTAGCAGAAAGTACGAGCCCCAATCCAGACCAAAGCCATAGCAATCAACGCATACCTCAATGTTAAATTCCTCTATTACAGCTATGTATGCCCTCCAAGACCAGACCACCTCCAACAAATCAACACCCTTCTTTTCAACTTCCTCTCCCCCAACACCCCAAAAGAAGGCACTAGTAGAGGACTGAGGCTTTACTCGCTACCATCTGCAGTCTGCCCCACCTCAAAAGGAGGACTAGGCGTTGAATGGCCCACTGTCTTGATCGAAGCACAGGCTGCCAAATGGATTTGCTCCTTTCTTCAGCCTGGAGAGGCGCAATGGAAGCACAACTCCTCTTCTCCCAAGACCTCCCTAAACAGGGTCACTTCTTCCTTTCACACCCCTTCATACTACTACTCAAACTGCCCAATATCCACGCCAAATGGCTCTCTGCTTTCAAGCACTTTATAGCATCAAACCCGACGTTCTAGCCCCCACGAGCAATCTTTGAGGAACTCTCTCAAGAGTACGTTGCCTTCAACAGGCACATCTTGAAAGACACAGGACGTCCATTCGGACTAGAGAGGCAAGAACGATGGCTTCTTTCCAAGGGGATCACCCTCAGGGACCTCTTCACTTGCCCACCTCCATCCTGGTTAGCGGCTCAACAGCGCACCCTTCAAACCATTCTGGACTCTTTACCCCTCTCTTGGAGGCGCACTCTTGCCCAAGGATCTTCCTTCCCCCTCGCACATACCCACACCCCCTACTTCACCATCAAGGACCTGATCGGCCTGCCCATTAAATTACTCTTTCACTTCCCTCGTCCTTCACTCTCCTCAGCTGAACCTCTTGAAGTAGACCCTATCCATCTCACCCTCCGCGCACACCCATGGGCGAGAGCATCTCAAGTCAAAGGAAAAACTCTCACCCCAGTCTACATCTCTTCCGAGGATCAAATGATAGGATTACCTGATCGCCCCGCAATCCCATCATGTAGATTCGCATATAGACTTCTACCCTTGACCACAGTATACCACTGCCTCCTACAACGACATAAACTCACTCCACCCTATGAGTCAAATTGGAACGACAAATTCCCTGGCACCCAGTTTGATTGGCGCGCTATTAGGGCAAAACACTACTTTCTGCCCCTGGATCTTCGCCCCAAAGACGTGCAGACCAAGATCCTATTTCGCTTTATACCAGCAGCCAGTCGCACCCGCCACCACCACAACGAAATGAGTGAATGCCCTTTTTGTGGAGAAGAGGAAAGGTTAGAACATTGCTTCCTCCTCTGCCGTCGTCTGCACCCTCTTCAACAGTGGATGGAGACCTTCTTCAGCACTCTCTTCCCTAACCTCCCCCTTACGATCCCGGAACTACTTCTGGGACCCCAAAAGCCCAAAGTCTTTAATGCTGCCTGGTTCATCTTCCGAGCCACCTTATTCCACCTCATATGGCAATTACGCTGGGCAGACCTTACAACCGCTCCTACAGCTAAGATCATTGCTACTTTTGTAGCATCCTTTCAAAAACACATATGGCTTGTATTTACCTTGCTCTCTAGGAAAAACTCTAGACGCACACATGCAAAACTCAAGTCTATCAAAGACGACTTTGCCTCGGCCCTCATCTCCAATTTAATTATCCAAAATAAAGATTTTAGACTTTCCCTAAGCTTCCGCTTCACTCTGTGATGGAAAAATCCCGACCTCTACCCTCCTCCCTGACTTACAAACTTGGGGGTCAGGTTCAACTCCCGGCTTCTTCTGTGCTGAGGTAGCCCCCCCGCCTCAGTCGGTTACAACCAGGGGTAGTAAACAAACAAAAACATCGAGATGGGATCGTCTCCTTATGAGCCAACAACGTTCTTGAAGCGGCCGCCTTGTCAGCGGTTCGAGAGGCTGTCGGCGAAACAGTGGATGTCGAGTGTTGGCGCCAAATCCAAAAGAGATCCGTCACTGAGAGTCCCCTGTGACACCAAGGCATGCCTTGTTTTCGCGCTTCAAACGCCATGACGATATACGCAGACCTTTGGACACTAACGTCATTGAAGACCTCATCAACGCTTAGCATGCATAAAGGAAAACCAAAAGGGGCGGTTCGAACACGGTTAATCCTACGCGCCACTAAATTGAAAACAAGGACACTAAGAACAAGTTTCACGATAATTGACTTCGGAACGGGTACCTTCTTCAATTTCGCTCACGATGAACCACAGTTTATTATTTTGACAGATATCCCAAGGGGGGCATATATGACGTCACTATGTATCCCTTGACCTAAGGGCTTTACACAACATCTTCTTTTTGTATGTATTTCTCCATCAAATTCAAGATTTCATTTTCAATTTGGAGACGGGCTGAGCATATCAACGGATATTCCCAGACAAAATGTGAAGGTTTGACGTTATTCAATTTCCAGACCTTGAAAACTTCCACATACATAAGAAGACAAAACTTTAATTGTGCGTGTTACATAACAAGGGCTTGTTTGTCTAAACTTCAATGTCAAGTAATATGAATAAATTTTTTAACTGTGAAGAGAAAAGTCTACATGTATGAAGAGAGAAATTGAAAACTTAAGTGATTGCATACAACAAATGTCTTGACACATACTTGAAGGGGTGTATGGATATCTGCATCTTCATCGCGTCGCAAATAGTTACTTTGCAAAAACGAGAAAGGGGAAAACTATTTATAGAAACATAATATATAACTCAATACGGAAGTTTTGCACATGAGTTTCTGTAACAAGAAATATACAGGCTTCAACTTAAAAATTCACCGATAATGCTTGCATTAAGAACTAAAACTAAAAAAATTATTTTTAATTATAAATCGGCCCAGGAAAGTAATCCATATTTACCGTGAACAACTCATTTTGATCATTAAAATAATATCATGTAATCCAAGCATGGTATGAATTACCATGAACTCTAAGAAAATACTTGAAAAACGAGGATTAAAGTGATATGATATTGAAAAAAAGAAAAAAAACCTATGCTCAAACAGTTTTTGAAAAAAAATGATCTTATAGGAAGTATTGGAAACATATACAGCCAACTTCACAATGGATTACAATTGACAATGGTATGTAAAACACAAAGAAGAAACTATCAATGAAAATAAAATATTGAGTCATGTATGTAACATAATTGTAACACATCATAAGATACAGTTTATATTTATGTGCATGATTTAATTCATTTGACATGTTTTCAATCATGGGTTATTCATTTGTCTTTCAAATGTTTTCAAATGTTTTTCATATCCTATGAAAACTTTCTAGTTGTGGTACACACTTAAGGAAAATCTCTTCTTACTCATTTATTCATTTGTTTTCTTAAATGTGTGTCTTCATCAATACTATGTATTAAAAAATTAAGTACGACAAAAAGACATGAAATAAAAACAAATCTTATTATTGTAAAGAAAAATTGAATTGAAAAACTATCAAAAGTTAAAAATCATAAATTAGATATCAAGTAAGGTCCTGTTTCATTTAGCATTGTGCGAATTTTGACATATTGGCATTTTAAAGTAACTTTTGACATATTTCAACTTCTTCTTATTATTAAAGGTGGTTTTACCACATTCGTCTCTTTGAAAGAATATACTATAAATGTTTTAACTTTTGAATTGCATGTCATGTGGAGTTCATATCCCAAATAGGTTTAATTAACATTTGCTGTTGAAGAAGAAGAAACAAACACAACATTTCACAACAATGCACTTGAAAAAGCGAGAACACAAAAGCTTGAAGTGTTTTCTATGTCAATTGTAACCATGTTGCTAGCAGAGGAAGGTGGAACAACAAAAACATTCTTCATGATCATGGTGGAAAATGCTAAGATATTTTACTCATTGCCACTTAGCAAAGCTAAATAAAAAAGGCATGAATCCCATTCCATAGCAAATCTATCATCCTCAATACCAAATGGAAATTTTGGACCAAGAGAGGGCATAAATTCCTTGATTTTGATAATAGTATTTCCATTACCTTTGATACTAGATAGAAATTCAGTTCAACTTGTGGTTGGTTTTAAATTCATCACCACGGTCGATTCTTCCAAACTAGTTGAGAATGCTAATAATAAGCCAAGCATTTCATGCTTTATGACTTATCCCAAAAGTGTGCCCATTAAAATGGCAAGCAAAACATCTATGTGCAATGGCTCTTGGTCGTCGTCATAGTGTCTCCAAGTTTTCATATCCTTATCAAGGTGTTCAAAACACCCTCGCTCTTGAAGGCAATGACATTACTAACCAGTTTGTGTGGAGCTCAAAACATTTCATGAGAGACCGGGCCTTTAACTAATCGTTATCATGTTTTAAGGTTTGCATTACGATTAAGGAGCCAACATCATAATTAAACTATTTAACAAGCTCAAGAAGAAAACCTCACACATTAAAGAGCTCTCCATAGCGTCCTTATCAAGAGAGACTGACATGACATAAATTTCATTGTCTGATCCCCAGTTATGCGGAAATCCTAAGGTGCATCTCCCATCAATGTCGTACCCACTACCATGAAGTGTTCTCTAGAGGCGCTAAACCGAGTTATGATTTTTGTTGTCTTTGTTTATGATCACATCGCTTAATGCATTCAATCATGTGTTCAACCAAACCAAAGAAGAACAACTTCATCTCCTCACTTGTGAATGCAAAATAGGAGTATTTATGGCTAGGAAATCAAATGAAGGCTCCGTAAGAGTTGCACCCATCGGTACAATAGGAGTTGTTGATTCCTCCTGTCTCATGCTTTCAGGTACTATGAATAGTATTTCCTTCATTTGTTCTTCTCTTAGGAACAAAGTAAGTGAAAGAAAGAGGAAGAAAATTCTCACCTTGATATGCACATCTAGAAAAGGACGATTTCTTTTTCGTTCATCATTAAATTCAATATTCACAACTTTTATTAGAAGATAATCTTTCAGCTTTGCTTTAAGAGGTGTTTGTCACCTAGCAAGCACTGATGGAGGAATTGTATTCATCGTGAATTTGTTGGAAAAAGTTTCTTTAGACATAATATTACCATCCCCCCACACATCAGAGGAAAAGTATTCCGTCATCACCCGGGGGTGTGTGCAAGAGATTTTTGTTTCTACAACTTTTGGACCAACAATTTTGTGAAAAGCCTCAAGACTACCATTCTAAGTGTTAGCTCTCTAATGGTGCAGGCTATGGCTTTGATTGTCAAATTGGAGGCCTTATCTTAGCTTTCAAGTGCTTCCATAGTTGAAGAATGATTGAGTTATGTGTGTGTTAAACATGAAAGAAGTTGTTTCCTGCTACATCCTATACTTGATGGCCATACTTATCTATGTGGTTTCTTAATGTTTTATCCGTTAAACGTGTTATCATTTCATTTAAATGAAATGGTAAATCTCCATAAAAACTGTAACTTCTATCGACATAACTTGTTTTGGGCATTGTGTATGTAATTCCTTACCAAGGAGGTTGTTCTTGTCAATCTTTTGTATATGACTGCACCTGATCCGATTGTTACAAGTAATTGTCTACAAGCTACACACCAAGTTTTGGTAGTCTTGAATTTAACATGAATGGACTGGTTGCTTGAGCATTGAAAGGTCTCTTAAGTAATAATGGTTGTTCCCCATTTTCCCTCGTAGTTTCTTTTGAAGATACAAACCTTGTATTCTTTGTAAATAAAGGAAAGATTGAATTAACCATGAATGCTGTATAACAACAGGGTAGGGTGCGAGTGAGTCCAACTCTTCTGTCGAAATCAACGGATATTGTGCCAAAAAACAAATTTATGAAAAATCAGCCCATTTTGTAGAAGAATTGGCATCATCACCATCTTCATCTGGATGACATAAACTACTTTGTTTCTTAAAACAAAATAGCAGGTACACCATCATTTGCAAAACATAACTGTCGCATGATTCTTCAAATGAAGAGTCCTACCAACATTCCTTCTAAGACCTTCTTCAACCTCAACCATCATCACGTAAGGAGGGTTCTTTTGACTTACTTTATTTTGATGGTTGGTTCTTGCCAAAATTAACTTTGTGCTGGATTTTCTCTTAGGGAAGGGACAAAAATTTCAACTCCTTAAACAAAGGGAGTAGAGGTACAAATAGAGGCCCTTTCAAAATCTAATTTTCCCTTTGAGGCCCTTTGAGGCCATGACTTTCCAACTTTCATGTGATTAGGCAACTACTTGCAACGTCCAAGGTAAGAACCTCAAAGGAGGCCCCCGTAAGAAAACTTTATGGGGACTCAAATCACTCAAGCTAGCATTCCTTAACTTTCCTGAAAACATCAAATATTTATCGTGATGCCTCCCAATCTTCCTAAATAACAGCATCTAACATTGAAAGTGAGTGCCTCAGGGCGCACCTCCTCCATATGCTTTAGCCATCTTTGGTACCAGCAAGTGCCTATACATCTTTTCTGCTCCAAAACTTATTTGTTTAGCATGTTGAAGGAATCTTGTGAAGGCAGCTTATGGGTTAAAAATGTTTACAATTATGGCTACATCCTTGTAGCTTGTTCAAGTTTCTCTTCATGTACTTCAGGATGTGATTTGAAACTTCCTGTATGTTTCTAGGATTCCAACCTTCATGGCATACCCTTCCTCAGTTTATTCCAAACGGCAAATCTTCACATGCTCAGTAACTATTACTCATTTTTCTGAAAACATCAATAGGATTCACATGATCATACCAAGAGTGGATACCAATATGCATATCTATCATATTTTTGTAGCTTGTGTTGAAAAGTATCATAAATATACCTTGTAAGAGATGTAAATGTAGCTTATGACAGGATAACATGGAAGCACATACACATGAGTGTCATAACATGCATAGACATAGAAATGAACACACATTAAACTGCAATTATGAAACAAAAAAAACATGAATGTAAGTCTTTGCCTTTGTCCCCATTCTCCATCTTTGTCTTGGTTTTGAACTTGGTCTTGATCTAAGTCTTGGTCAGGACCCCATACTTGGTCGTGGTCTTGGTGTTGGTGTGGCCTTCATATGAGTTGATGCACACATGAAATAAGTTGTAAAGATGCACACACACACACGCACGCATTCATCTAGTTGCTCGCATGCATGCACATGCACAAACGCTTAGATACACTCGCACATAAACACACACACACACACACACACTCTCTCTCTCTCTCTCTCTCTCTCACAAACACACACACACACACACACTCACACACATAGAGGCAATTGAAGGCATGCATGCACACACATATATAAACATACACACACTTGCATGCATGTACTAATGCACACATGAACGCATACACGGACTCATGCATGCATGCATGCAGGCCTTCATACACACAAACACCTTCACACATGGAGTTGCACCTACACTTTCAATAGCAAAAACACGCACTGTTGCAAACACCCAGGCACTTGCATGCATACACATGGTCTCAAGCTTGTCTGAAGTTGAATCCATGTATGCACTTGTAGGCATGTTTGCAGGTGCATGCAAGTGTACATGCACAAATGCATGCATGCACTCACTGACATGCAAAACCGCATGGGCATGTACACACGCCCACAAGCATGAAGGCACACACACATACACATGCAAGCATATGCATGCCCATGGATGCATGCAAGAACGCACATGCACGTATGCATGCAATTGGACGCACCCATGAAGACGCACACATGCTTGTTGTTGCACACACACATGCACATTGTTTCCAACGCGTACACACACTTGCATTGTACATGGAAGTAGGCACATGGTAGTCTTCACGCACACAAATGGACGTGCTCATGCACATGCATGCATGCACATTGCAAAATGGATGCACATGCACGCACATAAGCAAAAACATGTACTTGCTTGGAAACACATAGACATACACACATAAACTCATGTATGAAACACCTTTTAGGTACATCCATGCAAACACACGTATGCACATACATGCCTTCACGCACACGCTCACATGCTATTTATGCACGTATATGCAAGTACACATGCATACTCAAACATACAAATATACAACTTGTTGCTACCATACACACATTTACATGCGCACACATACTCACATGTGCATAGTCACAAGCATGCACACACACAAACGGTCTCATGCACACCCTCACATAGACACACAAAGAAAGAGGAAATCATGAATTCTCACATCATGTACGCACAGATGCATACACACATTGGGTTTAAAAATGTACACGAGAATGCAAACATACATGCAGCATGTGCACCCACATTTTTATTCACAAAAACGTGCACACACACACACACACACACACACACACACACACACACACACACACACACACACACACACACACACACATTGAGATATTCATGTGCACACATGGGAAAGCATGAAGACACCTAGTGGAATACAAGTGCCCAAACACATAGCCGTACACATGTATGCACACGCATGCTTCCAAGGATGGATTCCTATGTTCTCACACAATTTCCTATTTTGAGATGAAAACATGCATAAAAGATTATATATTATGCATTTGTACAAAATTGACACACGTAACACACACACATGCACACACACACATACACATACACATGCACATAAAGAAACTCAACACACACACACACACACACACACACACACACATACACACATGCACAAACGCACTTTGTTGCATACTCATGATTGTACACATGGATGCATTAGCACGTACACTCGTACGTGCACATATGGAATCAGTTGCACACATGCACGCGGTTGCATACACACACGCTGTTTTTTTAATGAGCTTTATGACACGCATGCAAATGTGGTCAAAGAAACACACACAATAGGATGCATGCATGCATGCACGTGTATAATCACAAATGCATTTATGCATACTCAAATGAATGCATGAAAGCGCGTAACCATATTTTCACGGAAAAACAAAGCACGCATGCAAGCTCACATAGTGAAAGAAAGAAAGCAATCAAGAAATTGAGAACTCATTAATGCACAATTGTCACACATGCTTGCTCCTTAGGCAGCAATAACTGTTTCATGCATGGTTGTGCTAGATGGTATTGTCGTAATTGCGATTGCTGTGGAGCCACTCTATGCTAAATATCCTTCTCTTTCTTTTCTATGAACTTGATGCAAAAGGCATAAGGGCATTAGATATCTTCAATGATGTCACAAAAAGATCCAAATGGGATAACATGAATAGTAGCTTAAGTACCAAAACGAGGAGCAAGAGTTGTATAGAGCAAAATGATCAAGAATTGCACCAACAACAACAAACGTAAGACTACCAACATAAGTAGAAGCTATATCATCAATAGGAGAAGGATTAGAAATAATCAGAACAGTTACACTAGTGAAACTACCACAAGATGTAATAGTAACAGTAGTGAAACTAGCACACGAGGTGGAGGAGTTTGAGGAGGAAAGAAGGAGGACGGCAGAGGGAGAAGGGAAAAAGGAGGAGGGAGGGAGGAGAGAGAGAGGAGGAGGGAGGGAGTGCAATAGAAGGTTAGAGGGAGGAGAGAGGAGGGAGAAAGAAAGAGGTAGGAGGGAGGTGGGAAAAGGGAAGAAGGAGGAGGGAGAGTGAAGGTAAAAGGGTGGAGGGAGGATTGTTGAGAAAGGATGGTGGAGGGAATGAGGAGCTGGGATGGAGGAGGGTTGAGTGAGGAGGGCAGTAAGAATGAGGAGGGAGGAGGAAGGAAGGGGAAGAGTAGGTGGAGGAGGAGAAAAAGGAGGAAAAAGAGGTGGAGGAAAGTACTGAGAGGAAGAGAAGGAGAAGGAAAACGAAGAGAAGGAGGAGGAAGGGGAGGAGGAGGAAGAGGAGGAGGATGATGAGGTGAAGGAAGGAGGCGGAGGAGGGATAAGAGGCAAAGGATGCTAGAATGCGTTGAAAACAAAGACACCAATTGAAAACAGCGTTAGTGACCCAAGAGTTGATAAGGCTATTGTTCAGAACAATAAAGGTGACATTATTGACACTGCTAACAATGCCAAAGACGACGCAAGCAACTATGTGGACAATGGTGATCATTACAACAATGTAGAAGTGGTATTGTTGATGAAAATCTTGATGGCTACGCCTGTATCTGAAAAGATGAGAAAGAGGATGGCAAAGATGTTTTCGACATTAATGACAAGGATGCTGATGACATCAAAGATGATTGTGAGAGCAAGAGAAAATAAGGTGGTGGCTGCTGTCAACATGAAGGTTAGGATGTCATAATGAGGAACTGGAAGTAAAGAAGGAACTTGGAGTTGAAGAAGGAGAATGGTTTGGGGAAACATCAAAGTATGCGTTGGGTTTTGAAGATGTGGCAATGTAGCCAGAGGATTTGGAAAGTGAATTTCATACAATTTTCTTCAAGTTTAAATCCAAATATCTTGACATGGGTTGTTGGCCTTGAAATACAAAGAATTTGAAATTTGTTTTGTTGGTGAACACATTAACTTTGCATTGCTGGTGGCGTTGACCTGTTAGCTAACATCCTTCAAACTGACCTCACCGGTGACTTCATTTACATAAAAACAACATGGAATTCACATAGCTTGATTCTATATGCAATTAGATATATAAATTTTGCTTCTGTAAATTGAGCACGTGCTTTTAACTTGAGGAAGTCAACTTTTTCTCCAATTGCATAGTATGCTTAGCAATTATGGAAAGTCGAAATACTTGTTTAATTCAATGTGTAGTTGAAAGAATACAAATCATCCACAAATGTCATAATAATCCAAAGCAGTCCATTCACATTTCTACACCTACATACATGGTTGATAAAACATGCCATTTATGGTAAGAATTTATGCTCATAAAATAAACATCCAATGATTGACCTTATTCCTTCAATTTCAATGGTTTGAAAAGAACCCCTATGTATTTGGAAAAAAGATAGATTTACACGTAAAAACATACAAATGAAATATTTGGAGTAATATGGGTGCAAGTGAATATTAATACATGTTTCGATGTGGATAAACATATGAACATGAACATGGATATAGATATGGATATGGATATGAATATGTATATGTTTATGCATATGCATACATGTATTATAATAGATATGGATATTTTTTTTTATGGATATTGGAATGAAAAAAAAATATTGATATGGATGTGGGTATGGATATGTATCTGGATATGGGTGTGGATGTGGATGTGCATATCGATGTGGTTGTGGATATGAATCTGGATTTGTATATTGATATGGGTATGGATATGGATGTAGAGTTTTTCATGGGTATGAATGTGAATTACATATAGATACTTTGGATATATAAAAATACAGACAGAGATGTATTGATACATGGATAAATATATGAACATTAAAATAGAAAGAGATAAAGATAAAGATAAAGATATAAATACATAAATATATAGATATAGATAAAGATACACATATAGATATAGATATAGATATAGATTTAGGTTGATAAAGCTATGGATATAGATATAGATATAGATATAGATATAGATATAGATATAGATTTAGATATAGAAATGGATATAGATATAGATATAGATATAGATATAGATATAGATATAGATTAAGATAAAGACATAGATATAGATATAGATATAGATATAGATATAGATATAGATATAGATATAGATATAGATATAGATATAGATATAGATATAGATATAGATATAGATATAGATATAGATATACATATAGATATAGATATAAACATAGACACACATATAGATATAGGTATAGATATAGATATAGGTATAGACATAGATATAGACATATATATAAATATAAAGATAGATATTGATATACATATACATATAGATATAGATATAGATATAGATATAGCCATAAAAATAGATAGAGATAAAGGTATGCATTTGTATATATATAGATTAAGATATAGATGTAGACATAGATATAGACATAGATATAGATATACACATAGATATAGGTATACATATATATATATATAGATATAGATATAGATATAGATATAGCTATAGATATACATATAGATATAGATATAGATATAGATATAGATATAGATATAGATATAGATATAGATATAGATATAGATATAGATCTAGATATACATATAGATATATATGTATATA
>SZWC01017202.1:8403-20507 GCA_023375785.1 Penium margaritaceum
CGCTGCCTTGCTTCCGTGCACCTTGTGTCAGCGACAGGGGTCCGTTGACCCCTGTCGCACCGGGCAGGGGTCAGTAGCTCAAGGGGCTGCTGACCCCTTTCAGCGGCCCCTCAGCCGCCTATAGGGATCTGCGGCCGAGTGGCTGCTGACCACTGCCCCTTGCCCCAGCGCCTGCAATGTCTGCTATGTCTGCCATGTCTACTAGGTGTGCTGCGTCTGTTGCGCATGCTGTGTCTGCTACTTCAGCTACTTCTGCTTTGTCTGCTACTTCTGCTACCTCTGCTATGTCTGCTCTGTCTGCTGTGTCTGCTACGTTTGCTACATCTTCTGTGCCTTCTGTGCCTGCTACCTCGGACTTGCATGTTACTGTAGCACACAATTGAGATTCCTTTGGCTGCAATCATTTGGCAGAATATGATTGACCACATGGCTTTACATTTTGTCGCAGAGTGTTAGATCAGATGTGCCGTAGCAATCATGAAGGGTGTGTTTTATGGAGGAGGGCAAGGTGCGACTGGTTGTCGTCCTGAGGACTCGCCCAGTGACCGTATTGGGAATGTTCAAATTCCTTGGATGCTGTGCAAATCATGAAAGAAATTCGAACTGTGTACATGAGTGAAAGTTGACATTCAGTGACCGACCAAGCGACCGCTCTACCCAGATGCTTCCACCACGTTCTTGTGGTATGACTTGGTCACAGGACTACACGTTGAATTTTTGCTGTTTGTTTGGAAGGGTTGTTGAACAGAGTGGCATGATTTTTATGGCTGCGTGGGAGGTTGAGTACGCGAATTAGACACGCATCAGATTTTTATCATGCTTACATAATCTCATCACACATTTTCTGAATTCAAGCCCAGGATAGAGCACATGATGCATTTTGAGCTCGTGAACTCACCCTCCTTCATGGGACGGTGCGTTGCTGCTGCAGGTGGTCACCAGCTGGGGCGTCAGGGGTTCAAGCCCCTTTGTTTGGAGCCACGAACAACCAGGTACTGAGCTGCTCGACAGTGGACGGGACAAGAGAATGCAAATCAACATCCCCAACCCATCAGTCTGGCGACACAAGTGGACACACACAAGTCTTCTGGAGGTGGCTGCCGCTTGACTAGCCTACAGCTGGGAAAGAATCACAGGGCTTCAGTATTGAACTACAGTTTTTCTCCCTCATCCCTCTCATTCCCCGTCCACCACCATGGAAATTCGCACGTGCTGCGGCGGTTCTGCTGGCCACGACCATTGAAAGTTGCATGGGCATAAGGCAAGGAAGCATTATCACTGGACATTGTCAGTATCAACGTGCAGCCTAAGTTGTGTGCACTCGTATGTTGAGTTCAAAGGGGTCAAAGTGGCATTATTTTTGTAGCATCGTACGCTGAAACGTTTCTGACAATGTGGCTGTAGGATAAGGAATGATGATGTTCAGTACTTCTGACCTATTGAGTATCTCCCCGCATTCATTTAGCAGCCAATTCTACTCTCGCTGGAAGGACTTCAACAGTGTCTAGAATGTTTCAGAGCCTTGCCTCCAAACCCAATGAGTTGTAGATGACATTGGGATCTGACTAAACTTGTTTTACACTCAACCAAACACTCCCGATTTGTGGTAGTATAAGGGTGCCATTCCATATGAAGGAATGTGATGTGATGTGATGTGATGTGATGTGATGTGATGTGATGTGATGTGATGTGATGTGATGTGATGTGATGTGATGTCATGTGATGTCTTCTTCAATCACATGAGGCTCCTTTGTTGAGATTCTTCCTAGGGGACTCCTGCGATGTACGTTTTCCTGGAACTACAAGTTAGTGTTACCATCAGTCGTCAACAGACTGTGAACTCTGTACTGGCTACCCTCCTAGTAGTAGGCAGACGTTTGCACCGTCGAGTTGACATGTTGCCTTAGAGGGGGTTCTATGGAGGAGATATCATGAGGGGAAACAACATAACGCTGTCGTCACAACAGTCATCTGGAATCCATGCCCAAAACATCGCATGTCACTCTCTTGAAACATCCTCTGTAGCCGGCACAACTTGTCTATCCGTGTTTGCATGTTTGTGAAAGTCTCCCAAAAAACCTATGTAACACCTCTTATCATCATTTCAGTATCAGTACGTAGCAAATAGGTTATGAACCAGAACACGTTCACCTTCATTTTCACAAACCTTGCCTTCTCCCTTGCCAAACCCATCCTCGCCCATATAAGTTTGGACTGCCAAAAAATCCTGTCAAGTGTCGTCATGACTATTGGCAGCACACTGCGCACATGGGTGCTGCCCATGTTCCCCTTGTGCACCCATCGCATCCGCGTCACTTTTGGTCGGCTGACAAGAACCCATGGCTAAGCGAGCAATGTGAAGCACTGCTTCACTGTCATTCGTTGTCGTTGATGGCCTTGAGTGCCTTGTTGCAGTGTGATGGGTCTGTCAGGAGGAGGAGAAAGGCGACGAGCAGAAAGAAAGCAAAGGAATTTATGATTCCTTCTAGCTGATGTGCCAACACAGCCCACACGCATCTCGTACTCACAATCACTTGCTGTTCATGCAAGTTGGACTGTGGACCACGTTGGCGTAACTCAACAAAAGGAAGGAAGAAAAAGGGTGGTTGAGGCACACAGTGGAGGCTGGCGAGGGGGTGAAGGGTGGTTCATGCAACAGCCCATACCCTGGGGTCAAGAATCAGAATCAGCTGACCGCATGCACGGTTCTTAGAGGCGGAGCCATGTTGTGTCCCATGACCCTCCAGGAAAAAAATTCCTTTCAGTCAAAACGGACAGGCGTTTCTCTGCCAAACATTTCCATTAATAATCATCCTTGAACAATGTGAAGAAGCGTGCAAGCATGGAGCACCTACAAAAAAGCTATTGCAATGCTAACATTGTTTTGGTGTTACGCCATCGCGAGTGTAATCGCTAAGAGTGTGGTGCGCTTGTGAGAGTAGAAGACTGGTCCACATGATTTTGACCCCTTAAGTTGGGTCGGAGGTTCACATAGAAGAACGTCTAAGCCCGTTTCAACATGAGTAATTAATAGATGTTTGTGCTCCTCACTTGTGGAATGTACAAATTGTTGAAAAGCGATGAAATACCGAGCTTAACATGCAAGGTCAAAGAACAGCAAGGTAAGTGCTTATGTAAGCTTGAGTAAGCCCCTGTAATCCAAAAAATTGTCCATTTTTCCATTCATTAATTCGTCTTTTGCTATGTATCTCATCCCTGTGAACCATCCGGATCAGCTCGGGGTAATAGTCCCCGCAATAGAGTTTCCTAGAGCTTTTCCACGTCTGCTAGCTCGTGTAGTCTTCACACCTATTGTGGGGCTAACGGAGTTCAGAAGCCTTCGATCGAGGGGCATGCGAGGACTTGGCCCTCGATCGTCGCAGTGCGCCGGCGAACATCCCTTTGCCGGCCGCTGGGTGAGGCTCACCACTGAAGCCTCACGCATCGGTGTACGACGCTCACCGTCTCTCGAGGGTCCTGTTCCTTCAGATATTATTTTCAATATACTTCTCGCAAGTTTTTGCTAAGAGAGAACTGGGAAGCAAAAGTAGACGGGCCCAGGACCATCAGCGAATTTGGGTCGATGACGTGGCATCGCCAAGTGGGGGGTGGGGGGGGGNGGCGCTGTTTGCAGAAGCACTTGGGACGCTGGAGGCGGCGGAGGCGGAGTCGGAACGGCTCTCTCCAGACAGCGGCCGCCGCATCGCGTTCCGTCTCGCGTGTACTGTCCGCCTGCGAGCGAGGCAGAGGACAGAGCATGGCAGGAGTGGGATAGAGGAGCAGCAGTTGTGGACTCCCCATGACTCGTTCTCGGTGCACCGTCAAACTTGGGCGGTGGAGACGGCGACGACAGCAGCAGTGCGGCAGAGAGCATCAGCCGCGGCTGCACGTCGGTAGGCACTCGCGTGGGCTAGCTGCTCGAGGGGCTGGCGTGTGTGGCCACCACCGCTGCCTCCAAAGCCAACGACCTCGTTCCACTGCTTCTGAGCTTCGCCCACGAAGATGACCATTCTGCTCCTGCCAGTGCTGCTACCGCCGCCGCTGCTTCTGCTGCTGTTGGCGTCGTTGGTGGTGCTGGGAGCAAGAGTAGTGCTGCTGGTGGGGAGGTGTCAGAAAGCCGGGTTGCTGCAGCAGTAGGCGCTTCAGCAGTGGAGTCATAGTCTGCGGCTGCAACAAGAAAGAGAGACGACAGTTCACTGGCTGAGACTCACCAAAGCCATGAAGGGCAACGTGTGCCGCTTCGCACACTCGCAGCAGCTCACACGGTGCCTCGTCTCGCGGTATGCTACTTGTCGTCCTTATCCTCCCCCCCCCTCCCCATCCCCCCCTCCCCCTCCCGGCGGTGGTTTAGTGGCACAGAATGGTGGCACGTGCTTGCCTGGTGCTTTGAGAGAGATGGTTGCGCCGTAGACGTAGCTGTGACAGTGGACGTAGGAGTGGGTCTGAGCTCTGAGGTGCGGGCAAGCCCGTCAGGCAAGCCGCGACAGTGACAGCGAGTCTCGAGCACAACCTAGCACGGCACCGCAGCAGCCACAGGCGCGCCGTTGGTGAGGCTGCAACTTGGAGGCGCATGCTGACGACCCAGAGGACGTAGCACAGAGGATAGGGATGTTAGATCGAATTCGACTAATTTCAATTTCGTCCAATTTCGACCAAACAAAATTGAATTTCGTTTCGTTTCGTTTCGTCCAAGACCTAGTCAAATTTCGGTTCGTTTCGACTTTGACCTGACTCGAAACGAAACCGAAATTAGTCGAAATTTAATTTCGTTTCGACCCAACATCCTTAGCAGAGGATATGTGCGGTGTGGGCCGAGTAGCTTCTGAGGATGTTGAAGGCCTCAACATCCTCAGAAGCTTCTGAGGATGTTGAGGCCACAGCGGTGGTCTCTCTCCACCCGCCACCCACCGCTGTGGCTTCAACTTGAAGCCACAGCGATGGGTGGCGGGTGGAGAGAGACCACTGCGCAACGTTGACTGACGTTCAGTCAGTCAGTCCACTGTGCTGGTAGCGACAAGGGCGCAGCACCAACGGTGCGGGCGGGGTAGGTGAGGGTGCCACAGCAGCCAAGGCACTGGCCACGGGGCCACTGAGCCTTTGTGCGGGCCACATGGTTTAGTACGGAAGACTCTTCAGTGCCAAACCATCACGACTCTCCAGGTCCTACTCTTCAGTGAAGAGTGGGACCTGGCGTGGGCGCAGTGCTACACAGCAGGGGTGCGAGTGAGCAATGGCGAACGAGCGTGCGGCCACAGAACTCAAGGCATGGGCTCAGTACGAGATGATTGAAGAGCGGGGTGCCAAAGCTGCTGGTCTTCTGCTTCTGCTGCTTCTGCTGCTGCCGCTGCTGCTGCTGCTGCTGCTACTTCTCCTGCTGCTGCCGCCGCTGCTGCTGCTTCTGTGGTTGCTGCTGCTGCTGCTGCTGCTGCTGCTGCTGCTGCTGCTGCTGCTGCTACTGCTGCTGCTGCCGGTCGCCCCTTCTGCCGCCGCTGTCGCTCCTGCTGCTGCTGCTGCTGCTGCTAGAAAGTAAAGTTTAACCTTTGTCTTTTTCTTCCAATGTGGCTGCTGGTCTGCTGTTGCTGCCACTTCTCCTGCTGCTCTGTTGCCGCCTATGACCACAAAATCGCCACTCGCTCATTAGATCGCTCTAGAAAATTGCTGCTGAAATCGCTCCCCAAAATGTGGAAAGTAGTGATTTTCAGCTCCCTGTTTTTAATTTGTAGCCCCCCCCCCCTTCTTCCTCTTTCCCAGTGCTTTGAGTCCGGGTTTCCGAGTTGGACAGTTCTGGGTCCGCACGTTGTGCTTTGAAAAAAAAAGGGTTGCGGACGTCTCCTAGACGTCCGCAACCCTTTGCGCACGCAGCCTCCTGACCTAGACGTCTTGCGTTTTTTGCGTCGCACGTCTTGCCATGCTTCGTGCACCTACTTCGACGCGTCGCCCCCTCTCCTGTGCCAGTGCGTGCCTGACTGCGACTGAAGCGAAGCACAGTTCGCCGATCGACGTGGGAGTCGGGCCACTGAAATTGCGGCACAGCAGCTTGGACCAAGAAGAAAAAAAGGCACCAGACGACGTCTTCTGTGGCAGCAGTTCGCCGATCGACGTGGGAGTCGGGCCACTGAAATTGCGGCAGAAAGTTGGGAAGTTGATTTCAAAATTTTAAAAACAAAAATCTCTGCAAACTAGTGATTTCACCTGCGACTGAATTGCTGTAGCGATTGAATCGGCCATTGCATCCACGAAACTAGCGATTTTACAATCCCAGGTTGCCGCTGCTGCTGCTGCTGTTGCCGCTGCTGCTGCTGTTGTTGCCGCTGCTGCTGCTGTTGTTGCCGCTGCTGCTGCTGCTGCTGCTACTGCTGCTGCTGCTGCTGTTGCCGCTGCTGCTGCTGCTGTTGCCGCTGCTGCTGCTGTTGTTGCCGCTGCTGCTGCTGTTGTTGCCGCTGCTGCTGCTGCTGCTGCTACTGCTGCTGCTGGTGCTGCTGCTGCTGCTGCTGCTGCTGCTGCTGCTGGTGCTGGGTTTAAGGTGGACTGCCTGGAGCGGGCTTTTGTGCTACAGTGAACGATGCAGAAGGGAGTGCCCTGCGGCAGAGCACTGAACTGCTGCTCTGCATTTTGACATGAAGTGTGCTGTGCTGTTGCGACGCCTACGACACGGCGCATACCATACCACCATCGTCATACCACCATCGTCATACCACCATCGTCGTACCACCATCGTCGTACCACCATCGTCATACCACCATCGTCATACCACCATCGTCATACCACCATCGTCATACCACCATCGTCATACCACCATCGTCGTACCACCATCGTCGTACCACCATCGTCATACCACCATCGTCATACCACCATCGTCATACCACCATCGTCATACCACCATCGTCATACCACCATCGTCGTACCGCCATCGTCGTACCACCATCGTCGTACCACCATCGTCATACCACCATCGTCGTACCACCATCGTCATACCACCATCGTCATACCACCATCGTCATACCACCATCGTCGTACCACCATCGTCATACCACCGTCGTCATACCACCATCGTCATACTACCATCGTCGTACCACTATCGTCATACCACCATCGTCATACCACCATCGTCGGACCACCATCGTCATACCACCATCGTCATACCACCCTCGTCGTACCACCATCGTCATACCACCATCGTCGTACCATTATCGTCATACCACCACCGTCATACCACCATCGTCGTACCACCATCGTCGTCATACCACCATCGTCGTACCACCATGGTCATACCACCATCGTCATACCACCATCGTCGTACCATTATCGTCATACCACCACCGTCATACCACCATCGTCGTACCACCATCGTCGTCATACCACCATCGTCGTACCACCATGGTCATACCACCATCGTCATACCACCATCGTCGTACCATTATCGTCATACCACCACCGTCATACCACCATCGTCGTACCACCATCGTCGTCATACCACCATCGTCGTACCACCATGGTCATACCACCATCGTCATACCACCATCGTCGTACCATTATCGTCATACCACCACCGTCATACCACCATCGTCGTACCACCATCGTCGTCATACCACCATCGTCGTACCACCATGGTCATACCACCATCGTCATACCACCATCGTCGTACCATTATCGTCATACCACCACCGTCATACCACCATCGTCGTACCACCATCGTCGTCATACCACCATCGTCGTACCACCATGGTCATACCACCATCGTCATACCACCATCGTCGTACCATTATCGTCATACCACCACCGTCATACCACCATCGTCGTACCACCATCGTCGTCATACCACCATCGTCGTACCACCATGGTCATACCACCATCGTCATACCACCATCGTCGTACCATTATCGTCATACCACCACCGTCATACCACCATCGTCGTACCACCATCGTCGTCATACCACCATCGTCGTACCACCATGGTCATACCACCATCGTCATACCACCATCGTCGTACCATTATCGTCATACCACCACCGTCATACCACCATCGTCGTACCACCATCGTCGTCATACCACCATCGTCGTACCACCATGGTCATACCACCATCGTCATACCACCATCGTCGTACCATTATCGTCATACCACCACCGTCATACCACCATCGTCGTACCACCATCGTCGTCATACCACCATCGTCGTACCACCATGGTCATACCACCATCGTCATACCACCATCGTCGTACCATTATCGTCATACCACCACCGTCATACCACCATCGTCGTACCACCATCGTCGTCATACCACCATCGTCGTACCACCATGGTCATACCACCATCGTCATACCACCATCGTCGTACCATTATCGTCATACCACCACCGTCATACCACCATCGTCGTACCACCATCGTCGTCATACCACCATCGTCGTACCACCATGGTCATACCACCATCGTCATACCACCATCGTCGTACCATTATCGTCATACCACCACCGTCATACCACCATCGTCGTACCACCATCGTCGTCATACCACCATCGTCGTACCACCATGGTCATACCACCATCGTCATACCACCATCGTCGTACCATTATCGTCATACCACCACCGTCATACCACCATCGTCGTACCACCATCGTCGTCATACCACCATCGTCGTACCACCATGGTCATACCACCATCGTCATACCACCATCGTCGTACCATTATCGTCATACCACCACCGTCATACCACCATCGTCGTACCACCATCGTCGTCATACCACCATCGTCGTACCACCATGGTCATACCACCATCGTCATACCACCATCGTCGTACCATTATCGTCATACCACCACCGTCATACCACCATCGTCGTACCACCATCGTCGTCATACCACCATCGTCGTACCACCATGGTCATACCACCATCGTCATACCACCATCGTCGTACCATTATCGTCATACCACCACCGTCATACCACCATCGTCGTACCACCATCGTCGTCATACCACCATCGTCGTACCACCATGGTCATACCACCATCGTCATACCACCATCGTCGTACCATTATCGTCATACCACCACCGTCATACCACCATCGTCGTACCACCATCGTCGTCATACCACCATCGTCGTACCACCATGGTCATACCACCATCGTCATACCACCATCGTCGTACCATTATCGTCATACCACCACCGTCATACCACCATCGTCGTACCACCATCGTCGTCATACCACCATCGTCGTACCACCATGGTCATACCACCATCGTCATACCACCATCGTCGTACCATTATCGTCATACCACCACCGTCATACCACCATCGTCGTACCACCATCGTCGTCATACCACCATCGTCGTACCACCATGGTCATACCACCATCGTCATACCACCATCGTCGTACCATTATCGTCATACCACCACCGTCATACCACCATCGTCGTACCACCATCGTCGTCATACCACCATCGTCGTACCACCATGGTCATACCACCATCGTCATACCACCATCGTCGTACCATTATCGTCATACCACCACCGTCATACCACCATCGTCGTACCACCATCGTCGTCATACCACCATCGTCGTACCACCATGGTCATACCACCATCGTCATACCACCATCGTCGTACCACCATCGTCGTACCACCATCGTCGTACCACCATCGTCATACCACCATCGTCATACCACCATCGTCATACCACCATCGTCGTACCACCATCGTCGTACCACCATCATCATACCACCATCGTCATACCACCATCGTCGGACCACCATCGTCATACCACCATCGTCATTCCACCATCGTCATACCACCATTTCCGCTACTGCCATCCTTTATGTTGTTTGTTTTCTGGCCCTCTCTCACTTAAGAATACTCAGACGTTAAACGTTCAAGTTCTTTATTTCTCTTCTGTCTTTATTTCTGCTACTGCCATCCTTCAGGTGGAGTGGAGGCAAGCAGGGAGGCGGCGGCGCTGCTGCGGCAGCGCAAGGAGCGCGACGCGGGGCGCATCGAGCGGGAGGCGCGGAGATGCACCGGGAGGAGCTGGAGGAGAGGGCGCGGCGGGCCCTGGACTCGTACAAGGCGGACATCACGCTGCGGCCTGGAGGCGCGGAGATGCACCGGGAGGTTAGTTGATGCGCTCGGCTGGAGGCCGAGCGCATCAACTTATCGCCACACAATTATACAATACATCCTTGTTTTGTGGTCCCGTGATGCACATGCGGATCAAACCCACACTAACCCCGCTACACACGTTTATTTAATTTTGATGACTTCACGGGTTTTCGAAAGCTCAACACAATACGGCTGCTTCGTCCTCCTCAACCTTAAGCTCCACCCTCATCTATGGGCCTGCCCTCACATGGTCCATGACTAAATCCATTTCTCCTACATTAATGCGCGAGCACGACTGCCTCATTGGGCCCTCGACATAGACGGAGGTGTTCGTGTAGCACCTTTTGCACGGTGGTGGTTGATTGACAAGGTAACAATATGTAACATACCTTATCTTTGTCGTTGTTCGACCACAAACATTTCATACCTCATGAACTTGCATGAAGAACACCATGACTTCCTCTTGAGCTACATGGTTGGTAAACCACAGAATGAAATCCACAAAACCTGGTTGTAGAGGCTGCTCTTCCATTTGCCAGCTTGGTGAAACCATTTGACAGTGACTTCTTGTATCTCCATAAACAGGCAGAGTCACCATCCGTCTCATTCATCCAAACAGCAAATGAATTTTTAAATAACCCTTCGAATTGACAGATTGCTTGCATGGCCCACTCGACCTGCTCACTTAGGGTGCGACCTTGCGCATCATGACATACTCTATTAAAATAAATGTGGAGAGATTAACGTCATAATCTAGATTGTATACACAACATTATTTATAGAATCTAAAGAAAATTTGAAAACTATGCGTGGTCCATCTGTTCCCTCTTCACCTCTACAGAGTTTTAGAAACACATTGAATTCATGAAGTTGTTTGGAAATCGCACATAGTTATCCAATTCGTTCCGCATTGAATCCATAATCAACCTGTTATGTGTTCTGTTACATGCTTACTCGCTTATTTTCTCATTTGTATAGGGTCTCTGGTTGGTTCTTGTCTATGATGATGTATTTCCTCGCCTCAGCCAGTTAACGGTGCTTGTTCGCATCCGTCCGCTTCAAATCTCAAAATTTTGGCGTCAAGCTGACACGGACCAGGGGCAGGGGCTTCCTTCCCCTGGTCCCTGCTCCTGGTTCCTGTCCTACTCTCTGACACTCGTTCCTGTCCCTGGTCCATCCCTGGTCCATCCCTGGTCCCTGCTCCTTGTTCCTTTCCTGCTCCCTGCCCCTGATCCCTGCCCCTTTCCCGTCTTCGTTCCCTCCCGTTTCTATCTCTGGTCCCTGTCCCTGTCCCCTGTCCCTGGACTCTGTCCTGCTCCCTGCCCCTGGTTCCTGCCCTTAGCCCCTGTTCCTACTCCCTGGCCCTTGTCCCTGATCCTTGATCCTGATCCCTACCCTTGGTCCCATTCCCGCTTCCTGCCTCTGCTCTCTGCCATTGGTCCCTGTCTCTTGTCCCTGTCTTGCTCTCTGTCCCTCGTCCCTCCATCTGCTACCTGCCACTGCTCCCTGACCCTGGACTCTCCCCCCTGTTCCCTGCCCGTGGTCCCTGTCCCTGCTCCTTGCTCCTGGTCTTTTCCCCCTGCTCCCCGCCCCTGCTCTGCCCCAGCCGTTTCAGTCCTTGGTCCCTACCCCTGGCCCCTGTCACTGGTCCCTTTCTTTGGTCCCTTCCCCTGGTCCCTGCCCCTGGTCTCTGTTCTGCTCCTTGCCCCTTTTCCCTGTCCTACGATCCGACACTCGTCCATGTCCCTGCTACCTGCCCCTGTTCCCTGCCCCTGTTCCCTGCCCCTGCTCCCAGCCCCTGCTCCCTGCCCCTGCCACCTACCAATGCTCCCTGCCCCTGCTCCCTGCCCCTGTTCCCTGCCCCTGCCCCAAGCTGGGACAAGGGTGAGATGGATGACCTGCCACCATACATTTGGCTCCTCCTTGAGCGTATCCATTCGTTTTGCATGGATGCTTGATCATGGCCCGTAGATGGCTCACGATGTACAACCTTTGAGTAATGGAGGAAGTTGCAC
>SZWC01017202.1:20526-30910 GCA_023375785.1 Penium margaritaceum
CCTGTTCCCTGCCCCTGCTCCCTGCCCCTGTTCCCTGCCCCTGCCCCAAGCTGGGACAAGGGTGAGATGGATGACCTGCCACCATACATTTGGCTCCTCCTTGAGCGTATCCATTCGTTTTGCATGGATGCTTGATCATGGCCCGTAGATGGCTCACGTTCTACAACCATTGAGGAATGGAGGAAGTTGCACGACCATGCAATACCATGCAAAAAGAAATCTAATTTTTGTCCTCCCCTTATTGAGGGAAAACATAAAAGAAAAACAACTATTTGAATTTTGGCCTATAATATTCCCCCCTTTTGTAACATTTTATCCCATCACTCTCCTATACAGTTAACTTGTACCTTATGTGTGCGGCTCGTCTGTTTAAACCTTGTGTGAATGGACCCCACTTGGTGAAACATTTTTGTGCCATGCCCACGATATTGAGATTTTCATTCAATATAATTGAATTTCATCTTTTTTTCTATTCTTTCAATTCAACACAAACATTCCAATTTATGTAATTCATGAAAGGTGTCGAATACATGTCCTCCTTGCAATGGTGGAGGGAGTTATGATTTTCAGTCCCGCTCTAATAGTTTCCTACCAGTTTGTACATATTTGTAAGTATATTATGATTACAAACACATCTTCCTACGATGCCTGCGAAAGGAAATCAATGTATGTGGCTTTGGTAGATGGAAAGGAGGACCCTATTTCTTCCTAGAGTTCTCACACTACGTCCACATGTGGTACTCCTTAGAGTAATATGTTGTCAACCACATACCAGAAAGTTATCAACATCACTTATGAAAGCAACCACAAATACCTCATTCCATGTATGCGTATCCATGCATATGCATTTGAGGTCTACGTCAAACCACCTTGAGTGAGGAAAAAACTATCATTCTTGTGGACGATGCGTTGAAATTTGTTGTGCTTTGGGATGTCTAGGGCCTTTATAGTGTTCATTGTATAGTGTGCCCTTTCCATCTGAATTCATGCTAACACCCTCCAACGCCGCCCGTCCTCGGCCTGCATGGCTTTCGTTGCTCACCTGTAGCATGCAAGTACAAAATAGACATGTGGGACATGTGGATGTTGGTGCATGTTCAAATGTTAGTCCTAATTTGGACTACTAGTGCAGCCATATTGAAGAAAAAAAGAGCAGAACTGGCTCGAGCAGTGCCACACTCGGAGACAATGACCCTCACCCCCTCAACCAAAACACTTGGCTTTATCCATTGTGAGTCCTACTACGGGCAATTATGCACTTGAATCACACGATGGCCTTATCCTATATGCGCTTCGACTACCTTCTCCTTGCATGTAGTTTTTCCTTGATATGATATATGTGTTGTCCTATCCTTTCCTTTGACAACGTGATAATTTTTGGTTCGTTTGCAAGTTCCTCAAAAGATGAGGTACCTCTCTCCACCAACGAGTAAAAAGGTTCACTCTTTGGCTTTGTAACATGCACACACTCGGGCCCGGGAGGACTTGATAGGTACCAGTAAGATCCTTTAGAGTTTATTTCTTGAATACAATGCTACAGTTTGCACGGTGACGAGCATGTTTTAAAATGATTTTTCTTACGCCATATGGTCTTGTGGTGCGAATCAGCCATACATGGCTATAGAAGAGTAACCCCCAGCAGCATTGCCTACATGGAGCAGGACAAGGGGAACAAGAAGGCCATCTCTGACTAATGTGGATAGTTGGGTTACACAACAAGTCACTGCAACAACAAGCCGCATGTTGACACAAGAACCACGACCTACGATAGACGTTCATTGACTTACAGAGCCCAGTTCCACACACGATACCAAAATGGTTCTATACTGGCACACTTGTATACCCTTCATCATCCCCACTGACTGAATTTTATTCAGACCGTCTCCGAACACTGCTTCTAACCCTCCCACTGAATGCTCCTCCTTATGGACCATGTGTGATCTAACGCTCCGCATCCACCATGTGGTACACATTGTTCCTGAACAAGGTCTATTACAGATGGGAAACTGAACAATTTGTATGACAACAGAGCCACCATGGTCCTCCCACCGTTTGTGTTCCTCATCTAGAAGCCTAATTTCATACTCTTTATTATGGGCTACATGTTATAAACTTCTCTCCGACTACACAAGACATGATCACCAATCTCACAAGAAACTTGTTCAGGTGGGTTTGGACCCATTCTTAACCTAAAGGCCAACTCTATATCTACCTAGTTTGAGGATATCTTACTAAATTTCTACGAGTTTCTCCACAAATGATATGATCATAAATGATAGATCAGAACATCAGAGTGACAACACAACCATCCTTACCTTTCCGATAAGGCTTCAGTGGGGCTTATCAAGCGAGATATTGTGCAAAACAGAACATTTCATGGACATGCAAATGAAATTTTTGTTCACTTGTATCTTCTTATGCATCTCACAAATAATCATCTACCATCCACCATAGTTCCCTATTTTCAACCACACCTTTGTTTAGAAAAATATTCGGTGAAACAAGTCTTTGATTTAGATCTCATTGCCATCATCAAGAAATTTCCTGCATATTATGTGTGACACCAAATCGGGACCACTGACTCGTTTTGAGGCCTATGATCAAGGTTCTCCATCCAAACTGCACCTGCTAATGTAGGAGTTTACCTTCATACCAACAAAGATCCTATGAAATGATCGATGTGGTCATGTTATGGCTTGTCGTACCTTGTCAATGACAGATCTTCATACGAAAATTGATCGCCCCACTGTAGCGGTTACCGTGATACCTGCATTTGAGTAGTGGCTTGAGACAAGTTACAGCATTTTCCTTCATAAAGTCAACATTTTGATACCTCCCTTTCAGGTTTCATAAGTGATGGGTCATGATGCAGCATAATTTGTACAAAATCTATGACATGGATCAATGACACAAGTATTTAAGACAAAACTCTTTGAAATAAACCAAGAGGCTCTGTTTGACTTAGTGTATTGCCACAAACCCAAATCGAGATGTCCTCTTGGACCTCCTCTAATGTGGGTCAACCATATATCGTGATTTTAATGAATATTTGAATGGATGCCCTGAATAATGTGGATCAATCTATGTATGACTGCCAAGAACTATGTTAGATTTTCCCTTAAGCACACCGTGCTTCTTCCTTGAGTGTCCAAAATAACCAAACTTGCTTATGCAAAGTTATCAACCAACATACGAAGATGAACCTATTTCTATCTTCAGATTCTACTTCTCAACTTGGTTCTACCTACCAATAGATGGAATCACTACAAAGTTTGAAAAAAACTTAATCTGAAACACTAAAAGAATGGGACTGAACCTTGGACAACCTCGTGGCTGGATTAAGCTTTGAACATACAATAAGAATGTTTGTAAATAGTCATGTAACTTCGAGAAAAAGGCTTTTCTTTATGATCTCTCAAAAACTACTCAAGCAATCCATGTTGAAATGCTTACAGACATAAAGTAGTTGTAGGTGAATGATTGTTTGTATGGTTCCAAAAGGGACAGTACACAAATACAATGAAGCTTTAAGAGAAACGATTAATGAGGTTCATTAAGCCATGCTTCAGGTATGTTTCACATGTTGAGAAGAGGAACACAAGGTACATCATGACCTGATTTAATACATTGGCTCGTGGGATTGTTCATAGTTTTCAAACACACACACGTGTCATTGCTCACTTCAATACCTCAACACCATGACAAACCAAAAAACCCATCCTTGTTTGTAAGTCATCGTTGGAACGCAAGAAAACGTTTGCTATTCATGAGCATATGCATGTGCAATAAGTAGAAGCATTTTATTCCAAATATTAAGTGGACGATGATTTTACAATAGCATCCACAAAACGTATTAAAATCTAATAAGAATAAGAGGATATGCACACTTGAGGAGGTCCACATGATGACCAAAACAAAAGTAATCCCAAGATGTTTTGGAGAAAAGATATCATATTGTCATTCAGCACCTCGTGTGCTGACATACAAGTCACACTCATCATGTAAGTTGAAATCGACAAGGCCTCCATTAATTTAGTGTCACATGTTACATGTGTACATGTTTGATATGAACCATATGTATCAACAAATGACTTCTCGAAGTCACGTGTCCTCTATAATCAATCAGCATGGGCCACACGCCTTTACACCACATGATATAGAGATCCCTTCCACATGCTCTTAAACCATCCTTCTTCTTTCAACAATACTTCTCCATAAGGTACTGTACACCGTTGTCTCCAAAATTTTATGTAATTTCAAGGGGGAAAAACCCTGCATACAATGTCCAACAACAATGGTCCTTTCCTTACTAATGCAGAAGAAAATCGATGTGACTTTCTATATCTTCATGACCACTACACACTGTACTTCCATCCCCCTTAAACCTTCCTCCCTTACCTTCTTCCCTGGCACCACCATATTTAAAACTTGATCTTTTATGTTCAGAACATAGAGCGGTGTGGGATTCCATTCAAGCCCCAACTTGCCATGCTACTTAACAGAAACAATGTGCTGGTTTGTGACTTCCCAGTCTTCTTCAACATTAGTAGAACTGGGTACCTCTCTACATGGAACCGGTTTTTACGAGTGAATTGTTAAGCTTTTGTGCACTTTGTAAACTGTTAAAATGAAGTCTTTTACAAAATGTTCGCCATGAAACATGTGAATATTGTCTATTCCCTCACCCCTATTCCCACTCCTATCGTACATGTTAGAGATGGAGAATGAATAACTTCATTTAAGTTTGTGACCTATTGCTAGTCCAGGTACATGTACAGGGAGAAAGAGAGGGAGGGAGAAAGTGAGGAGTTGTAGAAAGAGTGTATGGGGTAAGTGCACTAGGCAACATGTCAGGCTTCAATATTTGCACATGAATTTGATATGATGATGTAGTTTATTTTCCACATATTCCTTTTTGTGAGTTTTAAGTGGAAGTAGTGGGAGGCTTTGGACAACATTTGGAGGAGACGATAGTGAAAAGTGTATGAAGGAATTGAAAAGGATAATGCATTTTGGTTTGACTATTTGTGTGTTCAATTCTAATCATTCTTGTAGTGTGTTTTGCCACATGTTGATTCCTATGGTTGTCAAGTGGCTATTGTGGGTGTAAAGGCATGTGGGGGGAGGAGTTAGTGTACTTTGATTTGACAACTAGGACATAAATATATTTACCAATAGTGTACAATCGCCACACATTGTTTACATGAAGTGTTTGGTGACAGTAGTGTATCCTTGGTAGAAGGAAGGAGGAAGAGGAGGGAGGAGTGAAACATTTATAGAGATTTTTTTGGGGATACTATACCATTTTTCCAAGTCCTGGACATTGAATTTCTTCACTGCTATTTGTTTGTTTTACACGGTTCTTGGTGTGAGTGCCTGTTACTAATACGTTGTCTTTTGGTACGGGGAGGGATTAAAGGGAAAAACTGCATGGCATTAATCAATTCATTTATATACATAGTGGGTAATGTGTATGGAGTTCCCTTATAGAGGAAGATGATTTTGATGATTTTAATTCATGGGTTCCATTTCATCAACATCTAACTTCTATAGTCATACCCTTGAATATTTTCTCATGAAACCACTTTTGATCGTGAGTCCTGCTACATTCTCCTTCAATGNAGTGTGTTTTGCCACATGTTGATTCCTATGGTTGTCAAGTGGCTATTGTGGGTGTAAAGGCATGTGGGGGGAGGAGTTAGTGTACTTTGATTTGACAACTAGGACATAAATATATTTACCAATAGTGTACAATCGCCACACATTGTTTACATGAAGTGTTTGGTGACAGTAGTGTATCCTTGGTAGAAGGAAGGAGGAAGAGGAGGGAGGAGTGAAACATTTATAGAGATTTTTTTGGGGATACTATACCATTTTTCCAAGTCCTGGAAATTGAATTTCTTCACTGTTATTTGTTTGTTTTACACGGTTCTTGGTGTGAGTGCCTGTTACTAATACGTTGTCTTTTGGTACGGGGAGGGATTAAAGGGAAAAACTGCATGGCATTAATCAATTCATTTATATACATAGTGGGTAATGTGTATGGAGTTCCCTTATAGAGGAAGATGATTTTGATGATTTTAATTCATGGGTTCCATTTCATCAACATCTAACTTCTATAGTCATACCCTTGAATATTTTCTCATGAAACCACTTTTGATCGTGAGTCCTGCTACATTCTCCTTCAATGGAGTGCCGAGTGCTCTTAGAAGATCTTTGGGTGATGGAAATGTAGTAAGGAGTAAGGAAAGATGGTGTAGGCAGTTTGTCATTGACTTGAGAAAATTGTATAATATGCAAAGACTAGTGTAGCGTAATATGTTATATGTTCCTAGGTGTGAGTGTTAGGTTTTAGTGGTGGGTTCTTTACAACTGAGTGAAGTAAAAGGGGTAGATTAGGTAAAATGGTATGAAGCCAGTGTATGTGGAAGTTGAGTGTAAAACATAAAATGTGTGTATGAACCTTGTATGTTATTGACTTTCTAGGAAGGTTTTACGTGAGTTGTAAGGAAGGATTATTTGAAGAGAGACGTGGTTTTGTTCACGCACGGAAGGTTTTCATAAAGGAGAATCTGGACCGATGAAAGATTTACATTCCATGGCTCCTTGTTCTCCTAATATTCCATATCAGTATTCTAAGGATCACAACCCTCTATTTCTCTCATTAATTCACTATTTTATGCGTGGTCAACCTGTTGTATGTTCTGGGATCATCTTGGAAACTTTGAGGTTACGCATGATTGGTATATTATTTGTGCAAATTTTGTGTATGTTATTGTTCCACAGGTGAACGTATCTTAACACCACTTGTCGGCTTCCTTGAGGTAACTTCTCACATGGTATTGATATCCTGCTGAGATCTACATATTAACGTTATCCACTATACCCTCAACAAGTATGTATGGCATTTGTGAGTAATGAATGAGTGCTTTTAAGCCAAGGGAAAAATGCTGAAAAAAGCTGCAATGTCAAAGAGGTCGCCTCTTTATAAATTCCCAATTCTCAATGTCGCTATGACAAATAAGTATTCATTCTTGAATCATTGTTTAACAATGTAACTCTATATGCACTCAATAATATGTTGTGATGCAAACGTTGTGAAGTCCCAGGCATTAAAAGCTGTACAATTCCATTGTGTTTACACCTCAAGAACCCGTTTAGAACCTTAGATCATGATTGTAAGCATGAATCATTAACACTAAAATAAACCTCTTATAAGGCATCCTCCACCTGTTCCCTGCACCTGTTCCCTGCACCTGCTCCCTGCAACTGGTCCTTGCTTGTTATCCCTTCCCCTGTATCCTGCCCCTGCTCCCTGCCCCTGTTCCCTGCCCCTGTTACCTGCCCCTGCTCCCTGCCCCTGCTCCCTGCCCCTGTTCCTTGCCCCTGTTCCCTGCTCCTGTTCCCTGCTCCTGTTCCCTGCCCCTGTTCCGTGCCCCTGCTCCTTGCCCCTCCTCCCTGCCCCTGTTCCCTGCCCCTGTTCCCTCCCCCTGTTCCCTGCCCCTGTTCCCTGCCCCTATTCCCTGCCCCTGTTCCCTTCCCCTGTTCCTTGCCCCTGTTCCCTGCCCCTGCTCCCTGCCCCTCATCCCTGCCCCTGCTCCCTGCCCCTGTTCCCTCCCCCTGCTCCCTGCCCCTGCTCCCTGCCCCTGCTCCCTGCCCCTGCTCCCTGCCCCTGCTCCCTGCCCCTGCTCCCTGCCCCTGCTCCCTGCCCCTGCTCCCTGCCCCTGCTCCCTGCCCCTGCTCCCTGCCCCTGCTCCCTGCCCCTGCTCCCTGCCCCTGCTCCCTGCCCCTGCTCCCTGCCCCTGCTCCCTGCCCCTGCTCCCTGCCCCTGCTCCCTGCCCCTGCTCCCTGCCCCTGCTCCCTGCCCCTGCTCCCTGCCCCTGCTCCCTGCCCCTGCTCCCTGCCCCTGCTCCCTGCCCCTGCTCCCTGCCCCTGCTCCCTGCCCCTGCTCCCTGCCCCTGCTCCCTGCCCCTGCTCCCTGCCCCTGCTCCCTGCCCCTGCTCCCTGCCCCTGCTCCCTGCCCCTGCTCCCTGCCCCTGCTCCCTGCCCCTGCTCCCTGCCCCTGCTCCCTGCCCCTGCTCCCTGCCCCTGCTCCCTGCCCCTGCTCCCTGCCCCTGCTCCCTGCCCCTGCTCCCTGCCCCTGCTCCCTGCCCCTGCTCCCTGCCCCTGCTCCCTGCCCCTGCTCCCTGCCCCTGCTCCCTGCCCCTGCTCCCTGCCCCTGCTCCCTGCCCCTGCTCCCTGCCCCTGCTCCCTGCCCCTGCTCCCTGCCCCTGCTCCCTGCCCCTGCTCCCTGCCCCTGCTCCCTGCCCCTGCTCCCTGCCCCTGCTCCCTG
This sequence comes from Penium margaritaceum, assembly GCA_023375785.1. Taxonomy (NCBI): domain Eukaryota; kingdom Viridiplantae; phylum Streptophyta; class Zygnematophyceae; order Desmidiales; family Peniaceae; genus Penium; species Penium margaritaceum. The sequence goes on from SZWC01017202.1 coordinate 28,859, forward strand.
CCCCTGCTCCCTGCCCCTGCTCCCTGCCCCTGCTCCCTGCCCCTGCTCCCTGCCCCTGCTCCCTGCCCCTGCTCCCTGCCCCTGCTCCCTGCCCCTGCTCCCTGCCCCTGCTCCCTGCCCCTGCTCCCTGCCCCTGCTCCCTGCCCCTGCTCCCTGCCCCTGCTCCCTGCCCCTGCTCCCTGCCCCTGCTCCCTGCCCCTGCTCCCTGCCCCTGCTCCCTGCCCCTGCTCCCTGCCCCTGCTCCCTGCCCCTGCTCCCTGCCCCTGCTCCCTGCCCCTGCTCCCTGCCCCTGCTCCCTGCCCCTGCTCCCTGCCCCTGCTCCCTGCCCCTGCTCCCTGCCCCTGCTCCCTGCCCCTGCTCCCTGCCCCTGCTCCCTGCCCCTGCTCCCTGCCCCTGCTCCCTGCCCCTGCTCCCTGCCCCTGCTCCCTGCCCCTGCTCCCTGCCCCTGCTCCCTGCCCCTGCTCCCTGCCCCTGCTCCCTGCCCCTGCTCCCTGCCCCTGCTCCCTGCCCCTGCTCCCTGCCCCTGCTCCCTGCCCCTGCTCCCTGCCCCTGCTCCCTGCCCCTGCTCCCTGCCCCTGCTCCCTGCCCCTGCTCCCTGCCCCTGCTCCCTGCCCCTGCTCCCTGCCCCTGCTCCCTGCCCCTGCTCCCTGCCCCTGCTCCCTGCCCCTGCTCCCTGCCCCTGCTCCCTGCCCCTGCTCCCTGCCCCTGCTCCCTGCCCCTGCTCCCTGCCCCTGCTCCCTGCCCCTGCTCCCTGCCCCTGCTCCCTGCCCCTGTTCCCTGCCCCTGTTCCCTGCCCCTGTTCCCTGCCCCTATTCACTGCCCCTGTTCCCTTCCCCTGTTCCTTGCCCCTGTTCCCTGCACCTGTTCCCTGCACCTGCTCCCTGCACCTGGTCCTTGCTTGTTATCCCTTCCCCTGTATCCTGCCCCTGCTCCTGGCTCCTGCTCCTGCTCCCTGCCCTTGGTCCCTGCTGTCTCTTCCCCTGGTATCTGCCCCTAGGCTCTGTCCCTGGTCCTTACCCTCGGCCCCTGGCACTGGTCCTTGGCCCTAACTCTTGCCTCTGGCCCCTCCGTTCCTGACCTGTGATCGCTGCCTTGCTTCCGTGCACCTTGTGTCAGCGACAGGGGTCCGTTGACCCCTGTCGCACCGGGCAGGGGTCAGCAGCTCAAGGGGCTGTTGACCCCTTTCAGCGGCCCCTTAGCCGCTTATAGGGATCTGCGGCCGAGTGGCTGCTGACCACTGCCCCTTGCCCCAGCGCCTGCAATTTCTGCTATGTCTTCCATGTCTACTACGTCTGCTGCGTCTGTTGCGCATGCTGGGTCTGCTACTTCAGCTACTTCTGCTTTGTCTGCTACTTCTGCTACCTCTGCTATGTCTGCTCTGTCTGCTGTGACTGCTACGTTTGCTACATCTTCTGTGCCTTCTGTGTCTGCTACCTCGGACTTGCATGTTATTGTAGCACACAATTGAGATTCCTTTGGCTGCAATCATTTGGCAGAATATGATTGACCACAAGGCTTTACATTTTGTCGCAGAGTGTTAGATCAGATGTGCCGTAGCAATCATGAAGGGTGTGTTTTATGGAGGAGGGCAAGGTGCGACTGGTTGTCGTCCTGAGTACTCGCCCAGTGACCGTATTGGGAATGTTCAAATTCCTTGGATGCTGTGCAAATCATGAAAGAAATTCGAACTGTGTACATGAGTGAAAGTTGACATTCACTGACCTACTAAGCGACCGCTCTACCCAAATGCTTCCACCACGTTCTTGTGGTATGACTCGCTGGAAGGACTTCAATCGTGTCTACAATGTTTCAGAGCCTTGCCTCCAAACCCAATGAGTTGTAGATGACATTGGGATCTGACTAAACTTGTTTTACACTCTACCAAACACTCCCGATTTGTGGTAATATAAGGGTGCCATTCCATATGAAGGAATGTGATGTGATTTGATGTGATGTGATGTGATGTGATGTGATGTGATGTGATGTGATGTGATGTGATGTGATGTGATGTGATGTGATGTGATGTGATGTGATGTGATGTGATGTGGTGTG
>SZWC01017203.1:3132-17599 GCA_023375785.1 Penium margaritaceum
GAGAGGGGGTCTTCAAACGTTCGGTGTTCTTGCCGCATTCTGCATCTGGTGTTCGCTAACGACATGTTCATTTGCGAAGCGTCTAGGCCTACAGAATCGGCTAAAAACGATGTTGCGCACTTCGCCTTACCGGCTGCGTCAGAAGACGCCCCACTCGACCCTTGTTGCAGAGGTTGCTGCTGCTGCTGCTGCTGCTGCTGCTGCTGCTGCTGCTGCTGCTGCTGCTGCGGCTGCTGCTGCTGCTGCTGCTGGGGCGACGGCTGGCCACGAAGTACTTTTGCCTCCTCAACCTCCATCTGCTGCACCCGCCCCAGCAGCTGCGCCGCAGCAAACGGCAATGAACTAGCGCCGCGGGATGACGACGCCGATGCATCCATGCCATGGCCTCTGCCTTCGCCTCTGCCGCTGCTTCTACTCCAACCGTCCCATGGAAAAACAAGGAGCACAAGCAGCAGAGGCAGGAGCGGGGCCAGCGGCGGCTGCTGCAGCGGCCGTGGCGGTGAAGAAGATCGCACCATTGGGGAAAGCGAGGGAGCGAGAAAAGGGAGGAGAGCCGCAGGCGGATTGCAAACAGGCAGACGGGGAGCGGACGTTTTTTGAGGGAGGAGAAGATTTCGGAGTTCCCTGTGAACTCCGTGGTCCCCATTTGTTACTTGGACCAGGAAGGGGCTGGCGGGCGAGAGTGGCGCCGCTGCAAGCGCGAAGGTTCGCGCGCGGGGACGCCCTCGTCCCCGACGTCTCACCCAGCAGGCCGGCAGAAACCCCACCGGGCGGTATAAGGGTGGGTTTGGATTGAGCCACATGGGCCGCTGACCACACAAAAGTGTATGGTCAACGTAGGGGTCGACGGGAGGGCTGGGTCAGTCGAACCGCGTTTCTTGGCGTCAATTCCCACAGGCCGTCGATTCCGGCTGTGAGGACCACACAGCCGTGTGGTCCCGGCCGTGCGGTGACATCCAAACGGATGACGCACCCCAAATCTCTCCTTGCGGTTAGTTTGGTGCGGTTGAACAACCGAGGGGTTTTCTCACAACGGACGAACTCCTCCGTCACAAACCGCGTCAACGGTGCCATTTTTTAGTGCCAGTTTGCCAAAAGAGAGAAGGGGGGTGAACCGGCGCTGTGATTTTCCTGTTGATTATAGGTTTCAACGACTTCGCACCTAGAATATGATTCTTTTGTGTTTCTGTCATGTAGAGGGAACCGGTTCAAAACAGCGGGACCTAACTGCTGTGTCTGCAATTTTTGCGGATTTACCCCTTCGGGCATCGGCGGCTGAACCGCCCTGATTTTGCAGACGCATATCTTACTCTGATGCCCCCCCCCCCCCCCCCCCGCGCTACGCACCTCCCAAAAAAAAAACGTCAAGCGGCTTGTGTGATTTTGACCAAATTCTAATTGGTTTTAAAATATTCCTTGACCGTAGATGATTATGTAGTTTTCGTCAAACTGTTTTTCGAAGAGGTTTTAAAATGAACGTCTTCATATTGGGACTTAGCTTTGATTCTTCGTTTCGCCAGACTTAAGACACTTCCTAGACGTTGGGAACCCCGCCACGTAGGATTTCAGGTTGATATAATCATTATGAATCGATGATGAATGCTTGCAAAATCGTACTTGCTTGATCGTATCCACACAACAGAATGCAAACAAAGTGCTTGAGTTGGCAAACGTAGCCCACAAGATGACCTCACTCATGCAAGTGGATGTCATAGTTCCTATCTTTGTGGGTCTCAAGAAAGAACTCTTGAATGGATGCAACTCTTGTGTGATGTAAACAAATGACACCACATGTGAGAGCAAGTGGGTGACTCCATTGAGCTACGTCGTATCACACAACACTTCAGCGTGTACCACTTGCACGCCGAGCCTCCAAAGAGCTTGTTCACACGCTCCTCACATGCAAAGACGACAATCTAATTCGCATGTCACCTTACCAGGGCACACGTGCAACTCCTAATTGACACAGGTGATCATGGCGAGTTCATTAGTATCTCTCGTATGCGACAGCTAGGATTAAAATGCACGCATTGTGAGGAAAATTTTACGTTGGTGACAACTGTGAGGTCGATGTACTCGGCACATGTCGGGCAAGGCTCAAGTTAGGAATTCTTACAACAATTGTCAACTTTACTGTCATTGACTTGAGAGATCATTTGATGTTGTTCTGGGTGATCCTTGGCTTAACGAGCACAAGGCCAACATGAGTTGGGTCACAAAGATGCTCACTGTACGAAAAGGCAAGCGTTTCATCACGCGTTTGCCTATGGATCATTTAAAGCCCTCTCACAAGAGTAAGCAATCCGTCCTTACGGCGCTTCAAGTGAAGCAATACTTGCATAAAGGGCACAATGTGTTTCTAGCATAACTTCGTAAGGTCGATGACGACAATCCACCGTCGTGCTCAAGTGATGTCAATTATCTCCTTGAAGAGTTTTCTGACGTTTTTGGCCCACTCCCGGATGGCCTACCGCCAGAACGGAATGTTGGTCATACGATCCCTATCGTGCCAGGAGCAAGACCATCATTTTGACCCATGTATCGCCTCTTTCCTGCTGAGCGCAAAGAAGTTGAACAACAAATCAAGGAATACTTGGCCAAGGGATGGATTGAACCAAGCGACTCTCCATTCGGAGCTCCCATCCATTTCATCAACAAAAAGGATGGAGGTTTGCGCATGTGTGTTGACTGCTGTGCGTTGAACAACTTGACGGCTAAAAACCGATACCCCTTGCGAAGGATCGAGGATATTTTTGACCAACTTCAAGGTGCAAATGTACCCTCTTCCCTTGATCTGGCTTAAGGATATCACCACATTCGGATTATTGAAGAAGATGTTCCCAATACCGTGTTTCGTACGCATCTGGGACATTACCGGTTCCGAGCACTGAGCTTTGGTCTTACTAATGCTCCAGCAACGTTTCAAGCCACAATGAATCACAGTTTTTGTGACCAGCTGGGCAAAACCATCTTGGCGTACCTTGATGATATCCTGGTGTTCGCAAAGAATCATGAGGAGCATGTACAACATCTGAGTATAGTGTTCAAGATCCTCTGCAAGGACTAGTTCTTTGCCAAGATGGAAAAGTGTGATTTCGCACAACCCGAGGTGCACTACTTGGGCTTCATTGTTGGCAATGAATGAATCCAAGTGGATCCTCGCAAAGTGCAAGTTGTTGTGGACTGACCTCAGCCATCCAATGTGGGCAAAATACGAGCCTTCCTAGACTTCGCAAACTACTTCCGTCGCTTCATGCAAGGCTATTCTAGCCTTGTCGCCCCACTCAAAACTCCCACATGTAAAGACTTGAAATGGAGATGGTCTGATAAGTGTGAGAATGCATTTGTGCATGTCAAGGAAATTCTAACATTTGCACCTGTGGTTGCACTCCCCAATCCCGAAAAACTATACGAGGTACTCTGTGATGCATCCACTGTTAGGATAGGGGCTGTCCTTATGCGAGAAGGACGACCGGTCGCATATGAGAGTCGCAAACTCTCAGGCGTTTAGACTCGCTACGCCACAAGTGACCAAGATTTTCTTGTTCATGCCTTGAAGGTTTGGCGTTGTTATCTTTAAGGTACCAAGGGTGGATTCACAGTGGTTACAGACCACAATCCCCTTGTATTCTTTCAGACACAATCCAACCTTTCTCAGCGACAAGCTCGTTGGAGCGAGTACTTGAGCATATTTTACTTCTAGTGGGAATATTGACCCGGTCGTACAATTGTGGCAGACCTATTGAGCTGCACTCCGGTCAACGCGGTTCTCACCACACTTTAAGCGGGATCCCTCCGCAAGAAAGACGTACAGGAGCAGGATGTGTCCATGCCCGATAACCCCCTATGCCAACCACAAAAACCGACGGCGCAATTCACGCTGTTCTTGCAATGCATTTGCATGGGATACTTCGATGACCCATGGTTTGACCAGGGTAACACTGACGGATATGGATTGGCAGAAGCCTCTGGTCTCTACTGGAAAGGCAACTTGGTGGTTGTGCTCAATTCCGGAAAGCTGTGGGATGAGATCCTGTTTGATTTCCATAACCCAGCCGAACTCCTCGTGGGAGGATTTGGGCATAGACTTCATCACTGGTTTACCCGAAACACCTCCTGGCCATGATGTTATCCTCATTGTGGCCAAATCTTTGACCAAGATCGCGCATTTCATGCCCACAACCACGCATGCCACTGCGGAGGAAACAATACACATATTTTGGGACACTGTTGTTCAACAGCATGGGCTGTCGTTTCGCATTATTTCTGATCGAGAGGTGCGGTTTTCAAGTAAATTCTGGCAAGTCTTTGGTAAGATCTTTGGCACCCGCGACAAGATGTCCACTGCTTTTCATCCACAAATGGATGAACAGAGTGAACAAATGAACCGAACTCTATAGCAGATGCTCCGGATGTACGTGGATCCTTCAATGGATGACTGGGATGAGTTTCTCAGTCCGGAGAGTTTGCCTACAACAACTTCGTTCATGAATCCACGAAATTGACACCGTTCTCTCTGAACTAGGGCCGACATCCAATGGTACCCGTCTCCTTGCTGAGGCGCGAGGACGTCGGGAATCAGGTACCCTCCGTCTAGGCCTTTGCCAAACGCATGTATACTCTTTATCGAGAAGCACGTGAATACCTCCATGCATCAAAGCAGCGCCAAAAGAACTATGTCGATGCTGGTCGTTATGACTTCACACTTCCTATCGGCGACCAGGTGCTTTTGAGCACAAAGAACATGGGTCTCAAAACGCTTGGAGCAAGGAAGATCCTCCCTAAGTGGGTTGGAGCACTCAAGGTCACTCACAAGACTGGTGAGTTTTTTTACCGCCTTGCTCTTCCAAAGGTCATGAAGATCCATGACGTATTTCATGTCAGTCTTCTCGCACCTTATGCATCATCAAGAACGGTTCAGCCACCGCCTGTAATGCTCGCAAGTGACAGTCAGTATAAGGTACATGGGGTCCTCCAACACGGTGAACGTACACACGGTAAACATGTTGTGAAGGAATACCTTGTGAGCTAGGCCAATTCTGGACCTGAACACAACAGTTGGGAGCCTGAGAGTTGTTTCCCGGCCGTTATGATAAAGGAATATTGGCAGGACCTGGCTACTCGCTTTCGCACTCGCGCCCCCTGGGGTACCATCCTGACACAAGCCCCACGTAGGGAACCTTCACCTGCCAGAGTCCAGACAAGAGCACAACGGCGGCGACCTCGGACGCATGGGGATGTCCAGGCTGATGGTTGCGAGGATGCTCCTTGCAAGAGGGAGAGGAAGCATTAGCTGTGAAAAATTTATATGTGAAGTTTGTTAACCTATGTACGATCTCGTGCTCATGAAGGATATCAATCTCAATCTTTTGAGTTTTCTCTCCATGTGTAATGGCGCAAGATCCAATGGATGCACATTATAATTGTTTTGTTATCCAAAAAAACATGTCTCTTTCTACCAACATCCAATCTAGACCCTCTTGAACTGAGGACGGTTCATAGTAGAGGGGGAGGAATGTAACAAACCTGGCATGAACTATGCCACTTTGTTACGTGACATAGGCGGGCACCATTATCCTAAAATGGTCTGCCGTGTCCTATGCTTCGAAAAACAAAGATATTCCACACTTTGGCCATTGGACGGCAAGGGGACTCCTCGCCGACCAGCCTCGTGAAGAGGAAGCTTCGTAGAAGCTTCAACCTCACGAGAGGGCGACCGGATAGTGCCGCGTACTATCCAGCCATAACTGGAGTCTCTCGATCTCCAGCAATGGAACGTGACCCCATCGTGAGTAATCACGATGGGTTACACAGGGCTCGCCTTGTCGCATTGGACATGGCCCAATGCAACATCACGAGGAATCCTCACCCATCAAGGGACCCCTCACAAGGCCCCTCGCCATGAAGAGGGGGCTCGCAAGGAGCCACCGGCGGGCGTTCCGACGGGACCACCCCATCGAATGCCACCTCCACTCGGTGGCATGGAAAACACAATTTTATAAACGTGTTGGCTACGCCATCGGACGAGGGACAACGAGTGGTGGCAAAATACCATCGCACGTGCGAAGATATCTTACCACCACCTCCCCATCCTTATTCCCGCGGGAAACATAGGATTTCCACGTGGACAACATAATATAGTTTAACGGGTTGATTTGACAGGAGAAATGTATCTAGTCGAGTCGCGTCAACCCGTCGACAGAATGGACGGATAAAATAATATCCTCCATCTTCCCTCTTGGGTTGCCCTATGACGAGTATGGACTTTGTGCCCTGACCTTGGTCGGGGCATACTTGTGAGAGGAGTCACTCGTGAGAGATTTCACTTCACGGTGAAGTTAATCTCCATGACCAACCTGCGCAATTGCTATGAGCAATCGGGTCTCGATGGCTCACTCACCCACAAAGGCTCGCATCCTGTTTCACCTGTCGTGTTACACTATATGTCCGTACATGTACCTATGGTGATTGTCTCCCGCTTGATTTGAAGTTCTAGATGAGTCCATCACGTGATGGAGGTCTTCACCCATTAGACACCATCTAGCCCCATGTGCCTTGCGGCTTGATCGGTCCTGATGGCCGAGAGATTCGCCTGCCACTTTCGCTAAGGTCTAGTTTCCATATTAAAACAATGGAAAAGAATGAAGGATCTCAGAAGCAGGCTATTTTATAGGGCTATAATGGAAAAGAATTGCCCCTATTCTTGTTGGACCATCTTCACGTTGCCCCATTCTGATGATAATCTTCACGAAGCCCCCATTTTTATTTTTTGGGAATTATTTCCAGAATTCCCAGCTGAAATGAAAAATTGTCGTTTTCTCACCCCATTTTCAACAAAATATTGCCATGTCCTTCCCATTTATAGGAGAAACCTAGCGATAAGTTAAAAAATCAGGATGACCTGACAATAAGTTGAAAACTGATGGTGTCTCAATGATAAGTTAAGAAATGGGGGTATCCTGAAGACGGTCCAATGAGAATGAGGACGAATCGGAGACTAGCCGCACTACGTGGGGTGAGTAGAAACCTTGATTTAAAAACATGCTCTAGCAAGGGACGAATGATGTCCGTGCACCTCCGATATTGAATCGGCGAGAAACACCAGACCGTGGGAAAAGATCAAGAATAAAAAAATGAAAACCAATGAACAATCGACTTGTTTAAGGCTTTCTCATGTGGGAATCTGAAAAACCTTTCTCCATATTTTCTCTATGTAAAAGTCTTTATGTATCCAACTACAGCCACTTTCTTAGAATTCTACTTCAATATCTTCTTTAAAAAAGAAATGTTGTCATATTTCTTTGTTATTTTCCGTTTAATACAATAATTATAATGCTTTATTATTGTAATGGGTCGACTCTCCAGTTCCTGCTCTTAAGTCGTCGTTGGAGTTCACAGAATGGCGTTCTCAGTTCGCGTGAGGGATTTATCCCCTTCGCAGGACTGAGGGGCAATCTTCATCAACGACTCAGAGCAGGGAGACTCGAATATTTCGAGTCTCAAGAGGCCCATTTCTGTTTTTAACCTTACCCCTCGTTTTGGGACCCAAACCGGGGATTTTTACCTCAAAATCATGCATTCGCACGAGTTTTCCAGTTTCAAAACTCATAGTTCGTCCAAAACAAACTTGAGTTTAGTTTTTTAACGCGTTGACGCAAAATCGTCGCGTGCGAGGCACGATTAGCGATTTCGTGCCAACTTTTATCGTGCGCCCTAGCTCCTCGCTCTTGCTCTATCCCTCGTGCTCGCTTGTTCTCGCGAGCAAGGATAGCGAGCGAGGGCGAGGGCACGAGGCCACAGGCCTCGGCCCTCAAGGCCTCATGGCCTATTGGCTGTTGGCTCGCCGACGGGTGGCCAGCCGGTCACTTGACCGGCCGCCGGCCACCCAGCCGGCCGGCCGGTGGCTAGCGGTTGGCTGGCCACCGGCCAACCCTCGCAATAGCAAGGGGTGGCTCGCAGCCACCCCCTTGCTATCGCGAGGTGGGAGGGCCGAACCGGCCCTCACGCTACATTCCTCCCCACTTATTCTGAAACGTCCTGGTTCATGACCAGCAAGTGAGAATACCGAATAGTGAGTTGTCAACATTGTGAAAGAAAATTAATAATTTCAATCACCAGCGAAACATGAACACGTGCCTGGCACTTGGACCTAAGCTGGAGCTTGTCAGTCAGCACGGCTAGTGGCCTCCCCCCTTCAGGCTGGAGCGTCCGTGCGACAACTATGTAGGGCGTCCCCAACCTCCTATGGTCGTTGTCCATGAATGCTGCACTGTGGGAATGTTGTTCACTTTTTCCGCGTCCAGGTGGTACCTCGTGCCATGCGTCGATCTGTACGAGCTGCAAGCTCGCTCCGGTACTCGTTGACCACCCCTATGGGCAACCGAGATTCAGGCTCCCATGAGTTATGTTCAGGTCCACAACCGGCCCAATGAACGAGGTACTCCCTAACGACGCACACCGAAGAGTACGCTCTCGATACTGGAGTGGGCGAAGGACCTCGTATTGGCCATCGGCAGCAAGGGCTGCTGGCGGTGGCTGAAGGGCTCCATCTGCCGTGTATGGAGCCAGCAGGCTCACATGAAACACGCCATGTATCTTCATACTCGGCGGAAATAGCAATCGGTATACCACTGGCCCGATGCGTGCCACAATGGGAAACGACCAAATCCACTTTGGTAGAAGTTTTCTTGCCCCTGGCAACTTCAGCCGAAGGTTTTTAGTGCTAAGCAACACTTTGTGACCGATGTCAAACGAGACCTTCCAGAAACTTTGTCGGCATATGCCTTTTTCGGTCGTTGAGCTGCTTGAAGGTGACCCTTCGCCTCCTATAACAAGGAGTCGATGCCCTCGACAAAGGCTTGAGCAAAAGGAACCTGCCCTTCTGTACTCCTACTCTTCACCAATGAAGAGGGTAGCACTAGATACCGACCACTGTTCAACACAAATGGTGTGAACTGTGTGGACTCCTTCACCGAGTTATTCACCGCAAACTCTGCCGGTGCTAGGAATTCGTCCCAGTCATGCATGACAAGGTCCACATACATGTGGAGTATTTGTTCCAGAGTGCGGTTCATGCGCTCTGTTTGTCCGTCAGTTTGAGGGTGAAATGCTGTTGACATTTGCAACTCACTGCCGAAGTACTCCTGCATCTTTTGCCAGAACGTACTAGCAAATTTTTGATCTCGATGGGGGATAATGCGCAACGGCAAGCCAAGGTACTTTACGACACCCTCAAAGAAGAGACGAGCGGTCTCGTCTGCATTCATGTTAGTGGTTATAGGAATGAAGTGTGTCATCTTTTTCAAAGGATCCACAAGCACTAGTATTGCATTGTGGCCACGGGCCGTGTCCGGAAGACTTGTAATGAAGTCCATGCTGACGCACTCCCATGGAGTTCCAAGAATGGGAAGCTATTGGAGGAGTCTAGCAGGCTTCTTGTTACTAGCCTTATTCCAAAGACATGGGTCAGATGTCATGCAATACTTACGGACATCCACACTCCATCCTGGCCACCAATAGTGGTCCAAGAGTACATGTCCGGTCTTTTGAGGTCCCACATGACCTACAACCGGCGGGTCGTGGAACTGGGAGATAATCTTTGCTTGAAGGTCTCCCGAGTTTGGCACAACAACTTGTCCTCCGTGCCAGAAGATTCTTGCAACTTCCACCAAGCTCTACTTTTCCAGATTTTGAGAGTCTTAAAACCAAGAATTCACATAGTATCCCATCCGGATCCTGTATACAAAACTGTTGTAATGGATAATCTCTCGTGGTGTTACCACAAAGGTGCAGGGGGATCTGGTGATTGTACTTTTGCTATTGCAATGGCCATAAAACACCCACCGACCTCAGTGGTTGCCTTAATTTCCACAACCTGTCAGCTTAGTGGATCGGCCAAATTGAAGCGTCCTGGCCGATATTCCCATGTGAATGAGAATCGGATCAGGTATTCGCTCCAACATGCCTGTCGTCTTGTCAGGTTCGGTTGCGTTTGGAAAAAACACCAATAGATTATGGTCGGTCAAGACCGTCACACCCCCTTCAGTACCTTCGAGGTAGCAATGCCACATCTTGAAAGCATGTACTATCGCAAGGAGCTCTTGATCCCAAGTCGTGTACCACGTTTTCGTGGGGATGAGCTTCTGGCTCTCATACGCAATTGGGTGACCGTTTTGCATGAGGACGGCTCCGAGTCCTACTACCGACGCATCACATCAAACCTCCCACGGTTGCGATGGATCCGGAAGAGCTAGGACGGGCACTGTGGATAGATGCTCTTTGACTTTGAGAAAAAAACATTATCGCAATCAGATGTCCATTCCCATTGCACGTCTTTTCGCGTGAGCCTAGTTAGCGGTGCTACCAGGGTCGAATACTCTTGCATAAACCGTCAAAAGTAGTTTGCAAGACCGAGGAAAGACCGAATCTGCACAAAAGTTTCCGCGCGTGGCCAGTCTACAACAGCTTGGACCTTTCGTGGGTCGACACGGATACCTTCCTTGCCGACGATGTGTCCAAGATATTCGAGCTCATCTTGTGCAAACTTGCACTTGCTCACTTTTGCATAGAACTTTTGTCACCGAAGGATTGCGAGGACTTCGCGCAGATGTTCTATGTGCTCTTCCATTGATTTGGAGAAAACTAGGATATCATCCCGGTAAACAAAGACAAACTGACCGAGTTGTTTGGTGAACGTTCGGTTTATTTCTCCTTGGAAGGTTGCCGGGGCGTTCGTTAGCCCGAAGCATAACACCCGGAGCTAATAGTGTCCTGCGTGCGTTCGAAACGCAGTTTTTGGAACATCATCTTCCTTGATGCGGATTTGATTGTACCCTTAGGAAAAATACAAGGATGAAAATATTTTTGCCCTTTGGAGTTGGTCAAAAAGGTCCTCAATCCGCGGTAAGGGGAATCTATTTTTCACCGTCAGCTTGTTCAACGTCCGGTAATCCACTCACCTGCGTAAACCACCATCATTTTTGTTCACAAAAAGGATCGGCATGGCGAGCTATTTGGATTGATCCACCCTTTTGTAAGGTACTTTTTGATTTAACGTTCGGCCTCTCAACTTTCTGCTGGACTAAGGCGATACATGGGTCTGAACGGAGGAGTCGCATCCGGTTGTAGCGGAATCGTGTGGCCCATGTGTCTTTCTGGTGGAAGCCCAGCCGGTGGGTCTTGGAATACATCCGATAACTCCGCCAATAGAGATTTGATCTCTTGTGGCATGTCTTCTTTCACGTCATCCTCCACTTTCTGCAGTTGAGCCAAGAAGTATCGACAAACTTGTCGAATACGTCTCTTGACGTGCATCGCAGATAAGCTGGCATGGACTTTGAGTTGGGTCGGTGATAATTCTATACTCGGAATCAACGTAAAGCGTCGCTGTCCTTTTCGGATGATCAAACGATTTGATTCAAAGCACATTAGAGCCTTGTTTGCATGGAGCTAGGGATCGCCTAGCACCACGTCAAACATGTCAAGAAGGTTGAGTACCTTCAATGTGACACTCTGTGTGTACCCTTGAATACAAAAATTTTTGCTTCACAATTACCACTCATGGGTACCGTATGGTTGTCACCGACAACAACTGCACCATTTGATGGCTCGTACTTCAGGCCAACCTGTCGGGTAAAGCCAAGGCTAACAAAAAATTTGTCTGCTCCAGTGTCAGCAAGTACGTTCACGGGAGCACCAGCTAGGTGGCCTTTGAACTGCATCGTCATGTTGCCTCCACTCCTCCAAGTGAACATGCTCGATGATGGCAAGCCGAGTTTGTGATAAACACAGAATCTAGACGGCGGACGCCGCAACTCCCATGATTCAGCTACTCTAGTCTATATCTTGTGGACACGTGTGAATTCATCTAGCACCTTCCAGTCTTTAAATTTCATTGGGTTGAAACTATCGACTAAAGGAATCGCGAACGTGATGTAGCTCATTGCTTTGAGGGTGTTTGCTTCAATCACTGTGTTACACAATTCTTGCATAGTGGTCAGTGTCGGCAACACTAAGCAAGTTTGATCATGCATCTTGTCCGGTGATGCAAGATTTAGTGGGAAATGTTGATCAGCAAGTGCCGAATGAGGTTCAATGAAAGGGGAGAAAGTAACGGAGAAATTTGAACTCGTCAAAAACTCAAAGTTTTTAACATCCTCGTGAATGAATACATGAACCCACACTCGTGATCCATTCTTACCCCTAAGTGGTCCCCACTAACGTCACTCAGGGGTGGGGAAACCTCGCCCCACGGCCTTGTCCGTTACAACGGCCGGGCCCATTGTCACGACTGCGACCCTGTCCATGGCCTTGTCCGCGGCCTCCTGCTGCACCCTCTCCAGGAGGTCCTGCTGCTGCTGCGGCTAACGCCGCAGACTCTTGTCCACCACTGGCAACCTCAGGACACTAAGCCCTAAATTGACCAGGCTGCACACAGTTGTGGCAGAGTCCGTCGCGACACTCACGCGCCGCCTGCAGCTTGTCATTGTCGCGGCTGCGCTTGTGGTTTGGGGTCTTGTATCCATCAGTCTTCTTAACTGGAAGGTTTGCAGGCTGCCTGTTCTTGGCCCCGCCCCGCTGTCCGGCTGCTCCTCTAGTCCCCGCAGCATCCATGCGCATGTCGCAGCCTTGCTGTGCACACGCGTTCGACCGCGCGTCCGAGTAGTGCTTCGGGTTTGCCGAATACACCTCACTCATGTAGTCCCGCAACGCCCTCCAGCTTGTCCAAGTCTGGCCGGTTGCCGTTGTGGTGGTCTTGTTCTTTAGCTTCTTGTTGGCAAGACCGCCATGCAAGTACTCCAAGAGCATGCACTCCGGGTACTTGAAGGTCTGAGTTCCATTGTCCTCGGTGAAACTTTCGGCTTCTTCCACAAGTGCGGTGAAATCGCCCAAGTAGGCTTCGAGCGAGCCACCCAGCTGCCTAAAGTCCTTGATTTTGTGGATGGCACACTGCGCCTCCTCACGCTGGGTGCACTTCTTACGCCTAATCGCACAGAAAGCCTCCCATGGCATGGGCTGCCACTCGAGGTGCGATTGCTGCACAGTCCACTCCTTGACCACATACTTGAAGAGGTTGTCTTCAAGCCGCGTCGTGGCAAGGTCGCCCCACTGGCTGAGTGGAGCCTTGTGGATACGTGGAACGTGCTCCATACGATTCAGCCAGTCGGTAAGCTTCATGCCCGTCCGGAAGATCTCCACACTGTAGTGGAAGGACGTGTTCATGACCGGCCCCAAATTCGTTGAGGTAGGCAAGTCGTCGCTGCCACCGACAGTGGCATCCGTAATTGCGGCACGCTGTGCTTGCTGCTACATCCGCACCTGGGTCACTCTCTGCAATGCCTTGTCAAGATCGTTGCATCGGCGTCTTGCCTCATGGCCAGGCATTGTTGCTGGCGATCACGGTCGAGGTCCGTGATGCTCTGCCCGACGTGGGCCAGCAGGCTGGTGAACGCAAACTTGAGCTCTGATGTCGTCAGAGCATTGGCGATAGCATCAAGGACCTCACATTGTCTGTGTACCCTTATCCACTGCAGGAGGGTACGGTTCGTGTACACGCCTCTAAGGAGTCCCACCTTTCGGAGGAGACTGTTGTCAGTGACGACACTCGAGTGGGCACTGTGAACCGAGGGGCGCCCGGCGTGACGGTCACACGCCGAGCCCTTGGGATAAACCTCCCAACCCTCGACCCCTTGGTGTGTGGGCCAACCCTTGAGATGTCGCACGACCCTCTCCTAGCAGCAAGACCCCTGCTAGTGACCGAGGTTCCCGCCGTGCGACTCTCCCGGCGGCGTTTGCACCAAGGTGCGCTGCGGAAGACTTGTAGGATCGAATGGACGTGTGCGAGGCAATNTGTGAACCGAGGGGCGCCCGGCGTGACGGTCACACGCCGAGCCCTTGGGATAAACCTCCCAACCCTCGACCCCTTGGTGTGTGGGCCAACCCTTGAGATGTCGCACGACCCTCTCCTAGCAGCAAGACCCCTGCTAGTGACCGAGGTTCCCGCCGTGCGACTCTCCCGGCGGCGTTTGCACCAAGGTGCGCTGCGGAAGACTTGTAGGTTCGAATGGACGTGTGCGAGGCAATACTTGGAACACAAGGAGAGTTGGGCAAGGAATAAATCCTTAGACTTGATAGATCAGTACAATGCAATGTACAGAGTCTCTGGGTAAGATTGGCATGCCTAGAACAACCCTAGGCTTCCTTATGTACCAGCCCCTATGAGCCAGCCGAAAGCTACTCAGCGCCTCGAAGCCCTCTATCGAGGCGAAATCATGCAAATAACACATGCATCATGTAGTACGCGTCACGAGCTTTCCAACACACCAAAGAACGCCTCAATCCGTGAAGAAACGGCTAAGTTATGGCCGTTTGAGTGCTCCACGCGTGACGGCCGCTGGCAGCACCGCCAGCGGTGGTCACGGCCGCCCGAAGCGCCCTTGCTTGTGAATGCAGCTCCAGCCGCCATCCC
>SZWC01017203.1:17793-37373 GCA_023375785.1 Penium margaritaceum
GCCTCGAAGCCCTCTATCGAGGCGCAATCATGCAAATAACACATGCATCATGTAGTACGCGTCACGAGCTTTCCAACGCACCAAAGAACGCCTCAATCCGTGAAGAAACGGCTAAGTTATGGCCGTTTGAGTGCTCCACGCGTGACGGCCGCTGGCAGCACCGCCAGCGGTGGTCACGGCCGCCCGAAGCGCCCTTGCTTGCGAATGCAGCTCCAGCCGCCATCCCGAAGCACCCATGGGCCCCAATGAACCTTGCCTCATTGGCTAAGCGTCCATCTAGGGGCGCTTCGGCTGCAGCGGAGCCGAACCTCCTGTTTTCTGGAGGTGCGCCTCCCACCTTTCCACGGCCGTATCTTTCTCGTCCCTGCACCGAATGACCCGGTTCTTGGGTCGATTTCGTATGAATTTTCACGTAGAATACAATGGGAGCATCAAATCATGCATCTGACTTCAACATGATGACGTAATCACCGCCTCGACCGGCGGCTCCCATAACAGGCACTGTCCTGCCCCATTGCGGCCACATTGGAGGAAGGGGAGTCCGCCCCCATTCCTCCAAGTGGTGCCGTACCTCCACCGTTGGTGGTGATCTTAAGTCGGCCCGCCATCTCAAGAGCAAACTCCACGAGCCTACGACGGTCATCGCGAATTGCCTTTGCGGCGATGTCGTCCGGCTTGTTCTCGCGGGAACTTCATGTGTGGCTGTTTTCAGCGCCCTTGCTGCTTTTGGAAGTCTCGCTGCCGTCGGCAGCTTCAGGCGATGCGGCGGGCACCTTGCCTTTCTCGAACAATCGACTCGATTTTGCCGCACATCGATGGTGATGGTCGCGATCCTTGTCGCCTTCACCATCGTCGGCGTCGTGCTCTTTGTCGGGGTCCCCCTCTGGGAGATCCTCCTCCATCGCGTCGTCCGTCACGTGGGCGTCGCCCACGTGCGTATCGACGTGCTCGTCGAGCACTTTTTTGGCCTCCGCACGCTTCTCGGTATCGCTGAGGATGGTGTCGGTTGCCTTAGGCGGTACGGTTGCCTTAGACTGTACGATTGCCTTAGGCAGTACGGTTGCCTTAGGCGGTACGATTGCGTTTGGGTTGGCAACCGTGCTCGCAGCGGCGGCTCCCAAAATTTGGAGTCCGCCAAGGGCGTGTGGTGAGAACGTCCCCACCTTGTTGTTGTTGGTCTCGGACGGTCTGGCACTTGCCATCTCGTCGCTCGTGCAACTAGCATGTGAAGATCGTTGTGAGGATCACCCCACAACTAAGAGAAGGAATCGCCTCCTAAGATCTTGCTCTCACGATCGGTGAGGCAATTATAAATTTATTTTCTATTTTCCTAAGCAACCACGTCGGCACAAGGGCGTGGGTTTTGAAACTAGACTTCCTAAGCCGTGACTCACGGCGATTGGCAAGGAATAGTACATAGGAAAACAGAAAATTACAAGATAATGGAATGAGGAGGAATGTGAGTGCCGCTCACAAAATAAATGAAAAGAGTGACAAGTGGAATTCTAACAATTCCTACCAAGCCTTCCACTCTCTCTTCCAAATTGTTTTTTTCCTCTTGTCTTCTTGTCTTCCTTGGTCTTCTCTTCACACTCCTTGACACCTCTCGCGTTCTTGGGCGGCGTCTCCCTATAGCCGGGGGCGTTGGCGAGCTGTAAAAAATTCTTCAAGGTGTCACCCTCCTTCTTTTCAGTGTGCTCTCAGGCCGTGAGAGTCCCTAAGCTTGGAAAAGGACGCTGTCCCAATTTTTGGATGAAGGAGTTTTGAAGGAGCCTTGAAAATGGGGAGGATTTTGTGTTTTTTTAGGGTGGGAACTCCCCACCCTGCCCCACAAAAATCCTCCTAGCCCTCTAGAAATGAGGAGAGGCTGGAAGGAAGTGGCTCCACCAACTAGAGACTTTTTCCAGCTCTCCAACGCACTTTACAGGATTTCAATCCGTGAAGTATGGATGCCGTAGTCTCTTCTTGCGTTTCTGCTGCTGCTTGCAACTGCCAACGGTGTTTTATATATGGCGTAGCAGCCGTTTACGTCGAACCCTTAGTCGTGGGAGTTGTCTGGCTCTGATAACCACTGTAACGGGTCGAGTCTCCAGCTCCTGCTCTGAAGTCGTCGTCAGAGTTCGCAGAATGGCGTTCTCAGTCCGTGTTCAGGGGTTTACCCCCTTCGCAAGACTGAGGGGCAATTGTCATCAACGACCCAGAGCAGGGAGACTCAAATATTTCGAGTCTCCAGAGGCCCATTTCTGTGTTTAACCTAACCCCTGGTTTTGGGACCCAAACCTGGGATTTTTACCTCCAACGCGTGCATTCGCATGAGTTTTCTGGTTTCGAAACTCATTGTTCGTCTAAAACGAACTTGAGTTTTGTTTTTGATGCGTCGGCGCAAAATCGTCGCGTGCGAGGCACGATCGGCAATTTCGCACAGACGTTTCTCATGCGCCCCTAGCTCCTCGCTCTCGCTCTATCCCTCGTGCTCGCTTGTTCTCGCAAGCAAGGAGGGTGCGCGAGGGCGAGGGCACGAGGCCACGGGCCTCGGCCCTCGAGGTCTCACAGCGTCTTGGCCGCCGATCGAGCCACCAGCTCGATCGGCGGCTGCTGGCTCGGCGGCGGGTGGCCGGCCGGTCACTTGACCGGCTGCTGGCCGGCCGGTAGCCAGCGGGTGGCTGGCCACCGGCCAATCCTCGCAATGGCGAGGTCCGAACGTTTCCCGCATGCCAGTGCGGGGTCCGTTGTAACGGTGATTTTGTGCCGTGCTGGCATTGACTGCCTGCGCGGGGTGGTCGTTGGTAGTTGTACGTGGGCTTGTACTGCTCGGAGCACACTCTCTGTGTCGCCGTGCATGTTGGTCAAAGTCCTGGATGTCACCATCTGTCACGGTCAACACGAGCACCATGGCACCCCTAATCCGATTCTTCAGCAAAGTTTCTGCCGAGGAACACTGCGAAAACGTCCAACGTGCGCTTACTAGTCTGAACCCATGCGTTCCTCCTCAACGGGGTCCCGGATGCCCACGGAAGACGAAGGTCGTCCTTCCTCCATCGGTTCCTCCGACTCCCTCGACTGTGCCTTGCTCTCAGCCGTCCTCGCCCGCCACTCCCCCTAACGAAGTTCGACCAAAGCGCAGGAAGGTCGTCCTCTCCGATGAGTCCGGAGAGGATGAACCATTGTTGCCGGAAAATGAAGACCTCCGCCTCGCAGATTCCGTTGCTCTTGCCGACGACGACGTCCATGCAGCCGGCCGTGACGTGTTGGAGGCTGTCTTCACGGGCATGCTCGCTGCCGAGGAGTTGACAGTGAGGGAAGCTGCTGACCTGGCAGTTGTGGACGTGCTAATGGCAGAGCTCGCATGCGACACAATTACAAATGCCGACATCATCGAAGTCAAGCCGTGGATGGGCCCCTTGACCTCCCTCCTGAACTTGTACCCGCAGCTTCATCGTCATCATCCGGGACATCATCGAAGCGAGGCCCGTACATGGATTGGTACGGCCTCGGGCATGTTCCAATCATCCATGCCACAGTCATGCAGCACGGCAGCATCACCAAGGTGATTGTGTGGCTTTGTAGCCACTACCACACCCCATCAGGCCCATCCATCTACGCGAAGCTCAGCTATAGCACTGTCAAGGGTTGGTATGAGCCATGCTGGAAGCGACTGCATGCATGCTACACGCCGGCCCTCTGCTCTGTACCCTCGCAGCCGATAGAGGTAGCTGTGAAGTCTACGCCGCGTGTCCAGGGTGGTCGAGGTCGCCGATCCTACTTCGCCGACCATCACGAACTGAAGCATGAGGTCATTCGCGCACTCGAATTGATGCAAGAATGCGGGACCCCCCTCTGCAGCACCCTCATTCGCGAGCAGATTGTTAGCATCTACAAGCAGCGTGGCATCGACATCTCGTCTACATGTGAGGAGTCTGCCATGTTCTCGCGCTCATGGTGCCGTCGATTCGTCGCATCTCAGCTGAACTGGAGCTTGCGCTGCGGCACATCAGTAGCGCAGAAGCTTCCTGAGGACTGGGAGTCACGCGCGCAGAGCATGTACCGTCGTACTGCGTTCTACATCCACCTATACAAGATTAAGCCGTACATGGTGGTGAACGCCGATCACACCGGCGTTCACCTTGTTCCTGCAGCCCGCTTCACGTACGCACCTAAGGGAAGCACGGAGATGAAGGTGCTGGGATAGGAGGACAAGAACCAGGTCACCGTTCTCCTCGCGAGCAGCGCTGAGGGTGACATGCTACCAAGCCAGGTCATCTGGACCGGCAAAACGACTGCATGCCACCCACACGGCAACAAATCTGCCACTGCGCAGCGCATCAGCCAGTGGCACTTCACCCATACGCCCAACCATTGGGCATCGCTTGAGACCACAAAGGAGTGGTTCATGATGGTACTAGAGCCCTACTTCATGCGCATGTGTGCGGAGTATGGGCATGCGCATGACGAGGCGAAGCTGCTGTTGATCCTAGATGCCTGGCGCCCTCAAACAAGCGAGACGTTCAAGGCATGGATCCGAGAGCGGTATCCATGGGTGCAGATCGTGTACATCCCATCTGGTCACACCAGCAAGCTTCAGCCTGCTGACGTCCGCTTATAGAAGCCGTTCAAGGCACGCATCAGCCAGGGGTATGCCTCATGGGTGGGACAGCGCATACATGATGGTGGAGACGTTAACCTAGGCATGCGCTTCATCGAGGATGCTGCGGTGGGATGGATGCTTGCCGCATGGGGACACATCAGAGAGACTGATGGCATGGTGCGCAACGCATGGCCCGAGGCAGGATGGGATCGTGTCTTTGACGGTGACTTCCAGCACGCTGCATCTAGTGATTTTGTTAGCTTTTTCATTGAACCTGATGTGGATGGGTTCGAGGCAGAGGATGTGGTAGCTTAGACATGTTGCTCTTTCGGTGGAATTTTCTGTCTCTCTTTGCTGATGTCATGGCATGTTCTTCACAACTGTCGAAGTTTGTCCTTTGCGCCCATCATGCAATCTACCTACAATCCCCACGTCATGAGTATAACGTTCACCTCGGAATCCCGTGAAACTTGTTCTACGCCCCGGATGCGAACCTCAGAGGACAAAGGGAAAAAATGTTGTTGCCACGGATCCCAGGTGAATTAATTTTGCATTTTTTGAATAAACAAATAAATATTGAACCCGTTACCAAACTAGGCACATTTTGGAGTAAAAGAACTAATCAATAACAAAATCTTGGAAGACTATGGCAGTTGTTTTATGTTTATGCCATATGACGACTACGTCCATTTGTGGCGCGGTTCATCTCAGCCAAAGTGGCTGAGGCGACCATTCGCTCCTCCTGCTGAGACGAATGTTTGGAGGGCCTTCGTTTTGGTTCTGCAGTTAGTCGCAAAACAGGCCATGGCTGTTACATTGGTCTCAGAGCGCGAGGGTTCAATACCCATTGTGGACACCGAGGGCGGGTCCATTCCTGTGTGGGAGGAATGTAGCACCAGTGTGCCACATGGCTTGGACTGGACCTGGCCTATGGGGCGACGGATGGGATGGGTTGAGGGTTGGAGAGCCTCAATCACTGCAGTTTTGGCCCAGTGGGCCAAGCTGCCCGTCCATTTGCTACGTTTGGTATCACGGCTGTTACACAATGTTTTTGGTGCATGCACGTAACTCGTCCCTTACAAGAAGCAGTTTTTCTCCTTCCCATGAATCTTTGGATACCCGCCAGCTCCACAAATTTAGGCTATGGTATAAATAGCGGCAATGCTTAGTGTAAGATATAGCAGAAGTTGTTTGTCACAAGCCATGTCAGATTATGCATGTTGTTTCCTATCTCAGTTGTTTCCATTTCTCTGTATCATTATTTCTCTGTATTCAGCCGTATCTTCATCCTCTTCATTAACAAGTGCAAAAAATTCCACCTTTAACACCGTTGAAAGAGTGATAGCAAGGGGAAAGTCAACTGCATCCTCCCCCATCTCACCTCCGAGTCTGTTGTCTGCTTGAACTGCGGATCCACTGAACACTTTGCATGTAAATGCTCCCACTCGCAGAGTGACGATGGCTTTGCCTCCTCAATGCATGTGCATTGGGCACACCTACTGGCCATACTTCCTCCGGCTCGTACACCTCCAAATCTGCGGTGTCCCACCCTGTGTCACACCTCACGCTGTCCCACGTCTATTGCACCATGCTCGCTTTGCTTGCCCCGTCTCCACTCTTGTACTCTGGGGATGACTACTGTCCTATGGGTTCCCGGCGTTCTCAGGCCTGCCATCCTCCGCCTACGTGCCACTGTCATGGTTCGCACCTTCTCCCTCTCAGAACTTTTCAGGCCCATAATTTGTTTCTAGAGCATCCATTCCTGGAGAAGAAAAACGTCAGCTAGAGCAGTTTTTTGTTTGAATGCCCCGCCTTTCTGACCAGGAAGGCGAGAGTGTGGCTGTCCCGTCTAAAAAACTTCTGTATCAGCCGGATAGCGCCCTTTGTGGCGTATTGTCGGGGGTTCCATGGGAGTCTTTGGGAGTTTTCCTGATGGTGTGCCATGTGTTTTATGCTGGTAGCCTGTCACATTTCCCTGTTGTCTTGTTGTCTATGGTCACTCTTCATCCTCCGTTCACACCACCTGCACCATCATTGTTTCCCAAGTTCTTCCCTCTTTACTTGAAACATGTCAAATTTATCTTCATGTTGTAGATTGCTCCAAAACTCAGCATCAATGTTGATTTATTCCCTCTTTATGTATTGGTCTTTCTTAGCCCTGTAAGTGCTGTTCACTTTGTCCACAAAGGATCCGGCTAGTCATTGCATGTCAAGGGTGTCAGTGTTGTTTTCTTTGTTTCTCTCGGTGGAAACCTGTTCTTGCCTGATGCACTGGATGTGCTTGAGCTTGAGGCCACCCTCCTTATGTTGCTACCCTTGATGACAAGGGCATGGAAATTGGTATTGGCACTACCAACCGTACTACTCCCAAAAAAACAGACATCCATTTGAGAAGGAATTTGGAATGTGTTCGTTTAGAATACCCGGGCTCAATTTATGGACCTATGAGGAAACAGTGACACGAGGATGTGTGCTCATAACTAAGAGATGCAGCGTCTAGGTCCTCTTTCCATGACCGCGCTCAACACCTCCAACGTGCTCAGTTCTCTGAATTCGATCACTCAAGATTGACGGTGTTCGCAGGTTTGTATTCATCGATGTGTGCACGTAATGGAATCCATCGCCTTCTCATGTCTATTCTTGCAACTTTGGCAGACAGAAGTCGTTCACCGGGAATACACTGGCTTAATTCATTGTCGATGGTCGGTGAATGCGCCCGCAAATTCCGCCGACCTACAAAAGAGACACAAGGAATATTTAACATAGTTAAGTAATTTTATGATTATGTCATGTTTAGATCTATAGGATAATACAGTATCTCCAATTATATGCTTGTGTCACATGTTGTGGTGTAGAATATGAGAAACTACATCGTGTTCCCTTTGTCTCTTGATTTTCTGCTTCTTCCGGCTCTGTCCTTGTGCATGTTACCCTTTCCATTTGTTCTGAGAAGGCTTGCCTCTTGCAGTATTGTCTCCTTTACGTCCATACTGTTGTCATACAAAGTGTGACAAGCACTGACGCCTCCACCTCCCTTGAGCCTTGCAGTGCTGAATGCCTTGACTGTGCTCTAGGAAAAATGCATCGTTGTCCCTTCTCCAAGTCTGAGTCTCACACCACCCATACGCTTTTCCTCCTTCATGCAGATATAGAGGAGCCTATACTTCTTAGGTGGTCTAGATTGGTGTGTAAGGTGACTTTCATAAGATTTTTCCCGCTTTTACTCAGTGTTTTCTCTACCTCAAAGAAGCAATGTGATCAACACTTGAGTCGTGGCTTGTCCAAGCTGAGCAATCATTTAAAAGCAAGCTGTACACCTTTTATTGTAGTTGGGACGTGAGGTCATTGGACGCATCGCTTGCTTCCTTCAGTTGCAGAGATTGAGCATTGTATATTCAACCTCTACGCATCCCAAAAGAATGACATTTTCAAAGGTATATCACCCTCATGCCAATAGTGTTCTCATAGTTCTTGCTGAGTCCAGGATATCCTCACCTTTTCGAGGGTGTATCTGACATAGCAGGGCTGTGATCCCCTCCCACATCATGCTCTGCGTTATAGATGATGGCACGGATACCGCGTGTGATGGGACAACGTTGTACGTGCCTGGCTCCTTGACAACAAAAGCAACTAGAAGCTCGGTCCTCGTGGAGATTTGTGTCCCTTTTTGGGCGTGTCTTTCACTTCCAAACCCTGGCGTTTTTGGGACTGCATGTGCTGTCATGTTTTTAGTTGCATGATAAATTTTTTCTTTGAATACTCCTTTTAGCGTGATCTCGACCTCCTTGCCTACAGCTCCTCTCTTGGCCTGCTCAGTCCACTTGGATAAGGTAGTATCCTAGTAACAATATTTTATAAACATGGTGCACGCCATCTTTTCCATCTCCATGAACCTCCGTTTCCCTCCTATCCATAGCGTCGTGCATCCGTGTTGTGATGAAATCAGCGTCCTCAAGTCTCAAAGCCATAGATTTCTATGCTTGAGTCACCATGCCTGGTTCTCCACCACCATCTGCATCATTACTTATCCCTGCATCTTCCATGCAATTGCATTCGCTGCTGTAACGCTTGTGCTTCCAACACTGGTGACTGACACACTGTCTCCTACTCCTCGCTCGGTCTTTCCACGTGCGTGTTCCTGGGACGAGGCTGCATCCTCTCCCTTCGCACTCGGGTATAGCTGCCTGCAGCTACCACCCCGTACAACCATAATTACAGCGTGCTACCTCATCTGCTGCTCCTGAGTCCTTGCCCTCACATGCCCAAGATCTCCGTGTGGTTCCCACCGGCTTTGATGCATTCGCGAGTACCCACTATTAATCTTGAGTCTGGCACTGCCCTTGGGTACTGGCTCATTGCAATTGAGTTCCATGGTACTGTCCATGTGCCTGTGTTGGGGCAACTCCCTACCTGGTGACCAATCCCGGTGCGGTGCACAAGACATATGAGGCCACGAACACTGCGCTGCAAGAGGAGTGTATGCATTAGTAGCGTCACTCCTGTTATGAGCATGACGTATCTGCATTAGTCGGTTTGCCTCTCAGCTGCAAAGTCTCTGCACAATGGGTGTACGAAATACATCTTCAGCATGATGACCGAATTGACTGGTTCAAGACAAGCTCGAGATATGTGTGGCTCAGCAAAGAGAGCGAAACTCAAACTTGGAACTCTACTCTTGATGCTAGGTGACACACAATGGCGCTCAGAATTGTGTGGGATGACACTCTTCTCACTCATGAACTGCATGTTGTGCTGCTAAAATTTATTCATTATGTGAGTAATGGGAGTTAGTTTGGGTTCCTAGTCCTAGGGATTGTGCTGCAAGATTTTACCGACCAGCTTTGGTCCAAGTGACCGGCTATCATCATCGGCCTCCCTCACATGGAGAGGCCGGTTGTTCTGTTTGTTGCCCTCTTTCAGTCACGCACTTCACTTCTCAAGCCACAAGCTCTCCGTTCCTTCATGCATAGAGACATGTTGCATTGTTCTCTACACCGCTCTTCCCCATGCAACCGTGACACCTGAAAGCTCAATAGCCACTTGCCCTAGTAAGGCCTTGCATACATTCTTGCATTTCCTCACAGGGCGCCATTATCAACGCATCTAGTCACCACGAGGATGTTATGAGAGAATGCGCCCGTACATGACAGCTGACGATTCTGGTGGCCACCAGCTGTAACAATCCTTATCACCCAATCTGCCTATGGGACTGAGGCTGAGTATGTGAGTGGGTGCTGGTGTCTGTGAGAGCATCTGGTTGTGTCGTCTCGTGTAGCAGCTACGTCAGTTGATACGCTGCATCACTCTTCGCTGCAACAATGAAAGCACTCATCGCATTGCTGAACATGATGGTATGCACCACACTTGCACAAAACACACCAATACCAAACATCACTTTGTCCATGAATGCATTGCATGTGGTAATATGCGCCTAATTAGATTCAACACCCGTCAGCAGCGTGCTGACTTCCTCACCAAGGTGCTCTACATTGGGAAGTTTAAGATGGCTGTACATGCTATTGGTCTCTAGTCCCTCCGTGCTGATTGTGGTTGACGTGTTTCTGTGTCATTCCACTTCATCACCCCAGTTATGCTTCTGTGTCTTCTGTGGCTTCTTGAAGCTGCCTGTGACTTGTTGCGCATCTGTGCCCCGTGCGTGATTATGACGACTTGCATCTACGGGTCATGGGGGAAATAGTTATGTCAGTCTTGGTAACCTCTCGACTTGACACCATGCACATGCAAGTAGGCTGCGGTGGTCAATGGCCACTTTGACGGTCTCATTTCATCTTGCACATCCATATATGCACACATGAATTTCATTGGTGGCCAGTTCTTGAGGGCCACTTTCTCGACAATATCACGTTTGCCCTTTGTCAACTTAGTTCTGCAGAGCTTGGTTTTCTAATTTTGATGCTTCTTTCGGTTTTCATTCAACCACCCAAGTGACCCGTACTGTTGCCAGGATCCGCCTAATTACTATTTGGGAGGTGGTAGATACTTTCTCGGCTAGCTCTTGCACAATTTGCACTTATGCTGGCCAGTCTGAGGGGTGAGGGGATACCCCTCTCTCGCTCATTGTTTCAAACGAACTCTTACGTTTCAAGCATTTCTTCGCCGTCTCTCCACCTTTTTAAGCAACGTCTGTAACGTACCCTCTCACACAAATCGTTGCTGAGGGGGTTTTTCCATTCTCGTAGAAGGGACGGGAGGGGGAGGAGGGGAAGGTGAAGGGTGAAAAAGAGCAGGACGGGACAGGAGAGACGGGTCGGAGGACGAAGATGATGAGGAGAAGGGGGGAGGAGGGAGGAGGCAGAGGGCGAGGGAGGGAGGAGGTGTTGGTTATGTGTCAGTACCACACGGTGACCTCTGGCCGCATTGCGCACTCTCCTCCTTGGTGGAGGTGACTGACCGAGAGAGACAGCTCTGCCGGCGATGTCGTCGTGGTGGTATGACAACACAACAGCTTGGAGAAAAGTGCTCAAGATCGGTGCACAAGTTGACATTGCTCTTATACCTCTTGCTTGTTGTGCATCGCACGGGGTTCTTACGCTCACCTGATTTACTCCAGGACTTTGCCAGGGATATACTTGAAAGGTACCGCCTAAATGGTAGTTGGGTGGTTGGAGTCCACCACGCGAGGGGGGAGAGAGCTAGAGCGAGCTCGCCGCTTGCTCGCCCACTCCCACTTCTTTCTCTTAGCAGCTCTGTGCTCTGTGACTCTGTTTACACTTGCTTCGCTCGCCTCTCCTGGCTGACAATTCTATGGCGTCTTGCCGCTTCTACTTTCTCCTCTTCCACTGTGCATTTCTTGCTTACCCTCATTCACACTAGGGACTGCTCCGTACTGGTATGAGAGAGAAGTGTAATGCGCTGACGTGTGGGGTTTGGTCCTATCCGTAGGGCAACGTCTCTTCATTGTCCGCTACGTTTCTGCCGCCACACCCCCACTACCACTGCTCTCTAAAAGTCTAGTTAGGCTGGTGCCACCTCTCTGGCTCTGGGAGGCGACGCACACGTTGCAAAATTGATCCAAAATTTTCACTGTGCTTATGCACCATTTCAGCCTAGAATTCAGTACGCTCAGCTCCCTAAACCGGCCACTGCCATCGCCGCCAGCCGCTTGGTGATCAGCAGCCACCTTGTGGTTCCTCCTTTCTTCTCTCCCGTGGGTTGTGTCACCCGGATCACCACTTGTGGCTCGGTGTCCCTGTCACTCTGCGCAGATATCGCCGATTGGAGCATCCGCAACAAGCAGCAACAGCGCAGCACCAGCACCGGAATCTGCAGTGGCCGCCGCGTCAGCAGCAGCTCCTTGCCCATTGGCACAACTGCATTCTTAGCCTCACTCTCCACAGATATACTGACGGCATCAGCTGCGCCAGACTGCGACAGCGGCAAAAACAGTGCTGCTGGCAGCTGCAGCTGTCATATCCGTTGCATCAGCACGGCCTCAGCAGCTGCAGCAGCAGCAGCAGCCAGTAGCTCTTACGGCAGCCGCACCAGCTACCGCATCCACTAGGGCACCGGCAATCTCTGCAGTGCAAATCGTGACTCCCGAGGTGTGGCATCGGCTGCCACGGAACCTCAGACAATGCAACAGAGACAACTGCAATAGCAGCAACCATTTGCATCCACGGCAGTGTGCTGGTCGTCACCCTGGCTCAGCGATACATCCCCGCCGCACTGTCCCTTGGTGCCTACTACGAGGGGCGGTTGGGGCACCGCCACACACGTCGTCGCCACGGGATGAGCAGCGATAATGCGTATGAGCCTGCTTCAGCACCATCATTGCGGGCACCTCGTCAGCGTCTGGTAAGCACTTCCTCCCCCTTCTCTTCTGGAGAGACAGGGGAACCCACCACTGCATCCTTCTCCAGAGCTGGCTGCTGCTCAGCTCTACACAGCGTTCAGACAGGACATGGTTAGTCTTATGAGCGCGTTCTCACGTGCAACATCCGCTGTCATAGACGCCACTGTAGTTGCCGCCGCCACCTTTGTAGCAGCCGCTAGAGCCTCATGTGCGCCTGCCTCTACATCTGCCGGTCGCGCAACTGAACCCCATACTGAGGCAGTAGTTTTTATAGGGTCTATTGCTTCAGCCGCGGTGGACATAGGCACGCAGATCTCTGCAGCAGCATCCGCCACTGCATCAGCTGCGTCTGTCACTGCAACAGCTGCAGACTCTATCCGCACCTCTACAGCTGCGGCAGTCACAGCATCAGCATCAGCTCCATCTGCTATGTCCAGCCTCGTCACAACAGTCATCTCCGTTGTAGCTGTCTTCACCACCCTCGGAGCAGCCTCTACCACTGCAGCATTTGCGCTGGTGGTTCCCGCTGCTTCTACCATCTCCATCCTCGCTGCCGCTTCTACTACTGTAGTTCCTCCTCTCCTTGCGTTTCTATGCAATCCCTCTCCTCTTGCTTCTGCATGACCTTCTTTGCCTGCTGTACCTGCCTATCCTCCTCCCTTGCTTCTCTTGCGGTGGCTTGTTCTGTGGGACTCGGGATGGACTGTCTTACAGATTCTGACCACCTGCCTAAAGACACCCCATTTTCCCCACACCCACTAGGACTGGGAAAAATCTGCCGGAATTTTTTTGGCAGGGTCCCGCTGTTGTCACCATACCTGGTGACAACAAGTCAGTCATAGTAGACCTGCAGAGCCAGATGACTCTCGCTCGCAAGGCTCAGCGGGAGGCTGAAGACCGCCTCAAGGTTGTGAATGAAAATTGCGTTGCATTTGCTGATGAGTTTTCCACCATTGTGCTGAAGCGCCTCCCTGCAGTGTCAGTCCCCTTTGCTGCTGCTACTGCTGCCACTAGTGCTGATACTTCTTCCACGCCATCCGTTGGCAGCACCAGTGCCGCTGTCCCTGCTGCCTCTTCCTCTGCTGCCAATCCCACTGCCCTCTTCCACCAGCATGACTTCTTCTTCCAGCCTATTGTCCTTTCCACTGGGCTTGCATTCTCTTCCTGGAATACTCGCTTCAACGCCGGGGCTCAGGGGGGATGCTTGTGGGTTTATTATTTCCCACTCGTCCCGCCGTTTACGCCTTTCGCCGACGAGTCTGCTCGTGCTGTCTGCGCCCTCATTGCTGCCGTGCCTGAGTCCCTTGATGACAATGTCGGCACCTACAATGCTGATCCTGCCGTTCAGCGTCTTGCTGACCCTGTCGGTACATACACTATGCTTCATCATCGCATCACCGTGACTGGTCAGACTGCTCACAGTGCTCTCACCGTGTAGTTCATCACGCTGTTGATGCGTGCGGACAAATCGGCTAATGCATATTGGCGTGTCAATCCCAGGTCAGCTTTCAGCTGTTCTCACTATGGTCAACGGGTTGATTCCCGAGCTGTCAGACCTTCTCCACGACGTGAAACCTGATGAGCTATAGCGTCTCCCCTTGCAGCCCGTTCTCCTAAGATCCCCTCCTGGTGTCGGTGCCCTCTGGGAATCCACCAAAAAAGTGGCTCACCGGCTGGTGGACCAGTCTCTAGAACAAACGTCTTTACCGTATTGCAGTGGCCGGAGTTGCCGCCATCACAGTTGCATCCTCTACATCCTCCCCGGCCACTGCCTCGTCTCCCTCCTCCTCTACCTCCCCTTCCTCATCGACCTCCACTGCCACCGCTGTTGCCTCTCAGGGTTGTGGGTGTGGTCGCGGCCGTGGACAACGCAGGGGGAAGGCCAAAGCCACTACACCGTCTCGTGCTCTGGGGGAGGTGGTATGCTGGAACTGCGGCTCCTCTGAGCACTCTGCTCGGAAGTGTCCCACGCCTCCTGATGATCTCCGCCTTGTGCACGCCATGCGTGCCCATTGGGCCCGCACCAGTAGCTTTTCTGCCTCCTCCTCCACTAGCAGCTCTGACTCCAACGACTCCTCTTATTCTGCCAGTTCTTCCTCTGTGCAGGCCTAATCCGCTGCTAGCGTTCCCTCTGAGCCTCTGTCGGCACCGTCACCTTGGAGGTGGCCGCCTCCTTATGGTGCGCCTGTCTGCCCTGGCCCACCTTCCTCCGCCTACTTTCAACCCCCCATGGTATCCTCCTCCCCCGGCTCCGTCGACCCCTTCGGATACGCCTTCCGTTGATGGCGAGCATCAGTTGGAGCAGTCTCTCCTCCAGCGCTCTCACCTTTGTGACCAAGGAGGTGAGAGTGTGTCTTCTTTGGCCAAAGGTCCTGCGTGTCAGACTGACACTGTCTTTCGTGGGGATCATGTCCTCAGGTTTCCGTCTATGTTTGTTCCATGAAGTCTGTTGTTCTCCCTTGTTGTCTCACTGCTTGTGTCCCGTCTCCGGCTCCCGTCAACACTGTGGTGTGCTCCTCCATGTTTGTGCCTCTAGTGGATTCTGGGCCCTTGAATCCGACATCATCCACCACATGACTTCTGGTCGGTCCTCCTTCGTCTCGTTGGGCCGGCCGGCCCTTTTCAATTTGTCTGCACGGGGTCTGGCCAGTTTCTCCCCGTCCATAGTGTTGGCTTTGTCCATTTTGTCGGCCCCAGAGGTCCGCTGTTCTTGCCTCACGTCCTGTATGTGCCTTCCTTGGAACTCAGCCTGCTACCGGTGACATCCCTTGACGATCAGTGCATGGATTTCTCTGTCAGTCACGGTGTTGGCATTGTCCGTCTTTGCTCCTCCGGTCACGTTGTCTTGTGGGGGTTAAGTGTGAAAAGTTGTACCATATTCCTCTTCTTTCTCCGTATGCCTCCACTATTGGCTCCTCTCTTGCCCATGTCGCACCCTCCCTCTCGCCTAATGATGTCCGACTCTTGCATCCCCGTCTGGGTCATGTGCACACTAATGCTATCACCACCATACTCCATCTTCAACCCGCCTATGGCTTGGCGCCTTCCACTTTTCATGCGCCTTGTCCGTCTGACTATCTTGACTATGCCCAAGGTAAGATGCATCGCTCTCTCTTTGCTTCTTCCGAGTCTTGGTCCTCTGCTCTCGTTGACCTTGTTCACGCCGATGTCATGGGTCCCCTTCCCCATGAGTTCCTTGGGGGGGTTGGCTGGTATGTTCTTTGCCTCACTGATGATTTCTCCCGGTTCCGTTGAGTCTTTGCACTTCGTCAGAAGAGTGATGTCTCTGTTGTCGTGGAAACCTGGTTAGTGCAACCTGAGCGCTCGTGTCAGCACTCGTTGCATGTCTTTCGTAGCGACCGCAACGGTGAGTTTCTTGGTCCCACCGCTCGCTTTCTTGAATCCCAAGGGGTGTGCCTAGACACCTCGGCTCCTTACACTCCCCAGCAGAACGGGGTTTCTGAACGCTGGAACCAGAATCTTGCCGAAAGTGTCCGTACCTTTTTTTCCGAGTCTGGTCTCCCTCCTCTGTTCACCTTAGAGGCCATGTGTTACATGACCTAGGTCTGGAACCATGTTCCCTACAGTCCTCTCCCGCGCACAGTCATCCCCTTTGAGTGCTGGTTTAGTACCCGTGCCGACCTCCGTCTTGCCCGCGTCTTGGATAGAAGCGCCTCTGTCTGGCTCCCAGAGGACCTTCGTGCCCTGTTCTTTAAGTTTGTGTCTCTTTGCGACCTTAGTCGTCCCTTGTCCACTGCCTCCCTCCTCCCAATCTCTCGGTTGAGGGGGGATGTCGGCCCTGTAGCGGCCACTCCTGCCCCTGTAGTCTGTGCTGCGATTCCTCCCCAACAGCCTCCACCCTCGGAGCGTCCCGAGGTGCTTGGCCCATTAATTTCACCGTCCGTGACGTCTAGCTCACTTGGATCTCCGACTTCTCCTGTCACATCCCCGTCAGCCCCATCTGATTCTGTGTCCCCTGCGCACTCCTCGGCAACCCCATCCACTCCTGTCGTGCCTACTCAGCCTGCTCCCGATCCGCCTCCGTCCGTCGTGCCTCCCGTTCTTGCACCCGTTGAACCCTTTGTTTGTGGCGGGTGCCTCCACGCACTTCCTACCCGCTCTTCCAATGGCACTGTGTCATCTGCCCGCCCTCATCAGTCACGACCTACGCAGTCTCTGGTGTTGCCGACCGGTATGGACGCCTTGGGCTTGGCCATAGGGATTTTCCACCCTTGCTCTGTCCTTGAATATGCATTGCTCACGTCGGAGCACGAGCGCACTCTTGAAGCCGGCATCCTTGGTAGTGTCGCAGAGTGCCACGCGACTGTTGCTGCACCACCATCGTGGCCTGATCTGACCACAGTTCGACAGGCACGTGCCGCGCCTGACTCACAACAGTGGGAGGCTGCCATGCAGGACGAGATGAAAGCTCTTGATGACCATGGCGTGTACGACCTGGTTGATCTTCTGACAAGACGCAAGGCTGTTGACGCACGATGGGTTTTTTGTCGGAAGTACAAGCACAACAGTGCGCTCAACAAGTGTAAGGCACGTCTCACTGCCAAGGGCTTCGCTCAAGTCCCCGGCGTTGACTTCGACGAGACTTTTGCCCTCATCAGATGTTACACTACTGCTCGAGCTCTTTTCAGTCTTGTAGCACACCATGATTGGGGGCTCGAGCGGATGGACGTGAACAACGCATTTTTGCACGGGCGTCTGGAGGAGGATATCTACATGATGCAGCCCCAAGGATTCTCCAACAGCATTGATAGATTCTGGAGGCTATGGAAGGCTCTCTATGGCCTCAAGCAGTCACCACGGTGTTGGAATCAGGAGATCACTTCCACCTTGGAGAAATGGGGGTACCACCGTAGTACAGTGGATCCTGCTCACTTTGTCACTCCGCGGTCCGCACCCTTTGCCGCCATCCTAGTCTATGTCAATGACTTGTTGATGGTGTCACTAGGTCAAGAGGCAGCATCATCCATGAAGTGCGTTCACCAGGCTACATACCGTACTGCTTTATGATTTCGCCCTCCGAAATAATTTATGACCCGTAGTCTTGATTCGTTTTTGGGATCAATTAATTTCCTGTAGTTTGATGAGACGAAATTACTTCAGTGTGTTGTCTTGATTTCATTTTTTTGCCCTTTGGTCGGTCATTTCACCTCTCGCCGTGGTGATTTCCGGTGTCGGAGCCCATCCGACACCGAATTTTGAGCGATCGCATCACTTAAACACTTCACGCGACCACAATTTTGTTTTCGTCCGGCTCGCGAGGTTCGAGCGAGGCCGGAGGGATTAATAAAATGTATTCGTTTTAGGTCAAAAAATATCGGGCGTAAAGCCAAATAAATGAATTCGTCGTCCCGCAATAAAATTATGGACAATTTTGTGTCGGGTGCCGAGTTCGACCCCCCTCCTGATGCGAACTGCCTCCCGTGGGGATTCGTACCTGGATACTGCCGTACACCCTCCTGGTTACTCGGAGAGCCCTATTCTGGAAGCGCCCTCCCATCGGATGTCTATGTGATGGGGGTGAACGCACAACATGACGGCCGACGAAAAGAAACATGGAGAAACGTGCAACAAAACCGGATGATGCTGGCATCGATTCGTCCGGCACCGGACGAATCGATGCCAACAAAATTTGACGAACCAGCCATGCACCACACAACACACTGGCCAATCAGAAGTGAGAGTTGAGTGAGAAGGGCGAGTGCCAGTGTGAGTTGCCTTCGCCACTCGCCGAATGGCGAGAACTCGCGGGTGCGTCATTTTTGGGAACTGTTCCTATACACCGGAAACCAGAAGGTGTGTTCATGAGAAACTTCGTTGCATCTGCTTAGAATTTTATACAGGTCTCCATCAATGAGCATCGCTGTCTACTCGGTCTCTAGAACAGTGCATACGAGAATGCTTTCCAACGCTAGCAGGTCCTCGCATACTTGCGGCTCAAAAATAGGCATAAACTAGATAGAAAATTCCGAAGTCGACATTTATAAATTACTGGCAACCGAAACAGGCACCTACCGTCGTCGCGATCTGGACCCGTCACCTCGCGTCTAGGCGAGTCGCAAACCCAGCAGTTTGCATATATTTGCCCTAAAATTATATCGAAATTAAAAGGGCAATAACGTACGTTAAGAGCCTAGGGGAGCGCTTTGCCTCCCTGCTCAAGTCTGTGCCCACTGCTTCAACACCGATGACGCCCGCAGGGCAGGGGTTAAAAAAAAAACTTGGACGTATCAAAGCTGGGGGAGCCAGTGGATGTGACAGACTATCTCCACGTCATAAGGTCCCTGATGTACCTAGCCACTACCACGGGGGCGGACGTCGCCTTTGGTGTGAATTTCCTTGCTTAGTTCTCATAGTGTCCCAGGGCACGACACATGGAAGCCGTACTGGGCATTGTCAGGTATGCGCTTTCCATCGCCCGAGTCGGTCTCTGTTATCGTGGGAAGCCGTCGGTGGTCGTTGATGGGTACACTCAGTGACTGGGCGCATGACACGGATGCCCCAAGTTGCACTGGCTATGTCTTTCTGGTTGGTGGTACAACAATCTCATGGAAATGTGGTTAGCAGGAATGCGTGGGACGTAGCTCTAGTGGGGCTGAGTATGTTGCACTTGGTGCAAGCACCTGTGAGAGTGCCTGGCTATGTAGACTGTTGAAACAATAACGTGTTCCGATCCGCTTCATCACCTTGTGCTGCAACAATTAAAGCATGAAGGCCCTTGCTGAGCATTACGGCATGCATCACACTCGCACGAAGCATATCAATGTGGAATATTACATTGAGGGTGAGCGTGTGACTATCAGGGATGTCCAAATTGTGTGAGTTGACACACGACAGTAACGAGCTGACTTCCTCCAAAAGACACTTAGCAGTAGTGTCTTCAAGGCAGTAGTGCACGCTGTTGGCCTGTTGAGTGTTCGTGATGCTCCAGGTTGACGTGTTGTGCCAATGCTTGTGTTCAGTCCTGTTGTGCGTCACTTATCATGAAATCGGTGTGTGTGCATGTCAGCTCTGGGTCATGGAGCAGTGTTGGTTATGTGTCAATACCACACAATTACCTCTAGCCTCATTTGCGCACTCTCCTCCCTGGTGCAGGTGACTGACCGAGAGAGAGAGAGAGAGAGAGAGAGAGAGAGAGAGAGAGAGAGAGAGAGAGAGAGGGAG
>SZWC01017203.1:37382-47668 GCA_023375785.1 Penium margaritaceum
TACCTCTAGCCTCATTTGCGCACTCTCCTCCCTGGTGCAGGTGACTGACCGAGAGAGAGAGAGAGAGAGAGAGAGAGAGACAGCTCTGTCCGTGATGTCGTCATGGTGGCATGACAACACATCAGCTTGGAGAAAAGTGCTCAAAGAGAGGTGCACAAGTTGACATTGATCTTATGCCTCTTGCTTGTTGTGCATCGCACATGGTTCTTACGCTCACCTGATTTACTCCAGGGACTTAGCCAGGGATGAGCTAAAATGAGTCTAAGGCATGCAGGCCCATGCTGGATGAGAAATGAGGTCTGGTGGTGAGCGAGAGAAATGCAGCGCCAATATTTGGCTAAGTCTGGAATGAATAAATTAAGAATCAAGGAGAGAGTATAATGACCCTGCTGAGAGCTTATGTATCGGGGACTGGCGGCTAGTCCACCAGGCCCTGTCACCCCCGTCTCGCCAAAAGACATGAACGGGGAATACACATGGCAAGGAACATGAGACCACACAATGGAGGTCTCCGGAGACACCGGAACAGTCCGACGAGTGCCCGGGTCTCGACCGACCAGAAAATATGCAATATACCCCAAACACATCTAGACTCTACGTGACACACTAGCATCACCGACTAGCCAGACCAGGTAAGTTTAGGCCTCCCGAGACGCCGCAACATGTAACCGGGCGTCCAGGTCTCAGCCACATACAAACTACACATTATGATCAAAGGTCAACAAAGACTAGATAAATCAATGCTGGGTCTTCCGAGGTACCGGTACAAACCACCATGTACGTGGGTCTCAACCACAAAAGGAGTGCACAATTTGCCAGAAACCATGCGGTAAATTTCTATGAGGTCTCCTGGAACACTGGCACAAACCACCTAGTGCCCGGGTTTCGACCACCAAGAAAGCTCTATCAAACATGTATGGATGAACCATCTGTACAAACTAGGAGGTTCTCGCTACACATGACTGTATGACAGTCAGACAGCTCAAGGCCCACACATCAACACTCCTCCTGTGCTGTAAGAGTTTTCGACTAGGTACTAGCTAAGAAAATACAAATGCTCCCCCACGAAGAGAGAGTCTTGAGACCATGAACTCCAACACAGACGTGCTAGGATAGATATGCTCCCCTTAGATGCAGAAGGCTGTGAACCTGTCGCCTATAGAAAACACTGCATCTCCCCCTTGCTCAAATAATCCTGGGAAGAACAATCCAACAATGACTACACCTGAGAGTAGCTGGAGATGTATATACATCATCAGGGAGATGAAAATGAGAAAACAATTCTACCATGTGCACAACTTGCTCATGCACTGTCTAAGGCCTGTCACTCATAACATGGAAGTTGCCAGAGATCCCAAATGGCAGTATCCCTGGGTATCACTCTCATCGGACTGTGAGGTTGCAAGAGTGGAGAAGACGCTGCCAAATGCTCCATGGCTAAGAGAGGAGAGAGATGCTGAAATCCCCACATCTTGGAGGTTCTAGAGGTCCCAACTAGCAAACTCTAAAGCAGTACAGGTGGAGAGGATGGTGCTGGAAGGTCCTGGATTGGAGGGTGGAGACAGAGCTGGATCTATGTGTGTGGAGCTCACTCTTGCAGTCGGTACAGCAACTGCACACTCCAATGTGCGTGGATGCTCCTGTACTACAACCAATTTACCCTGAAGAAGAGAGGCACGTTCACGCATCTCGGCATGATCCTCCTGAGTCCCTATGCAAAGCTCAAACTCAACATCCTCAAGCACCGCAAACACCTCACTGTAGGTGGTAGAAAAGCAGTCTACCACTCGGCGTAGTACCTCCACCTCCATCTCTGCTACTCGAAACTAGGTAACAACAGGTGTCGCGTCTCCTGAAGAGGCACCTCTCCCTAGGTCCTGGGACTGAGACAGATGGTCAACTAGGGAACCTGGAGAAGTTTCATGCTCCAAGAGAGGAGATGTGCATGGCTCAGAAGAAGAGAGAGATGGTACACATGCAAAGGACAAGGATGGGAATGAGCCGAAAGACGTCTCCAACATGTCTAAGGTGTCATCGCCACCCACTACCTCAGGATCCTCATCCTGTGAGGTGCACTCTGAGGGTGCGATGGAGCCATCCGAGCTGTGTCCAGTACAACCCTTAGTGAGTAGCTCAGCCATCGTACTCTGTAATGCACGAAGCCACTCCTCTGCATCTCTCAGCTCACACTCACTAATCCTATGTATATAGTCACTCCTCCCCATGTCCCCAGTGAAGAGGTCCTCAGACACCACCTGTGGTGTGGAGGTTTCGTCGAGCAATGCCTCGCGGATCCTAGTCACATATGTCTCCTGGTCACTGATGAGAGAGTGGATCTCGTCCTCCTCGGTACGGCATCTGAGACAAGGGTGACCAGGTGCTACCACCTCAGTTGTCACTATCAGAGGTGGGCAAGAATCCAAGCCCCCCCAATGATCTCGGACGCCAGGGTGGTGCTTCTAGCACCTGCTACATAATCACTGACAGATGAAGTATCAGCAGACGTAGCTGGTGCTACCGATGTAGCTGATGTAACTGGTACTACCAGTGCCATAGATGAATTCAATGTAACAGACACGACTGATGCTCTAGGTGGTGATGCTACAGAAGATGTAGGTGATGTCACTGATGAAGAAGATGTGGCTGATGCAACATCTGGATCTGCCAATAATCCTGAAGGTGCCAACACTATCCTTGCACTGGATCCTAGTGAAGAAGATGACCCAGTGATACAACTACTGCACCTGATGGAGACCATGCGGTCGGTGTGGCCAATGCAGATGGCAGGGCTGATGTGGGAGATGAAAGCACTACAGAGGAACCAAGAAAAACTGGTGCCGTCGACACTAAGGATGTGGTAGATGCAACAGTCACACGCGCTGCTGCAGTACGTGATGCTGACAACGGGGTCAATGCAGCTGGTGAAGTCGATGTAGAGGATGAAGCTAACACTGAAGAGGAAGTTGATGATACAACTGAAGTGGAAGAAGGGACAACTGCTACTGCTAGAGTAACTGTCACAACTGATGAAGCTGGTGCTGCAGATGCAACTGGTGCTGTAAGAGAAACAGGTGTTCTGGAAGAGACTAACGCTGCTAAAGCTGTGGATGTAGAAAATGATGTTGATGCGGTGGCTGCTGGCGAAGTAGCAGATGGTATAGCTCGTGCTACAGGTACAGCTGACACAACTAATGCAGTTGGTGCAATAGGTGAAGCATGTGCTGTAGAATAGACTGGCGTTGTTGAAGCTGTGGATAGAGCAAACAACGCTGATACTGTGGCTGCTAGCGAAGTGGCACATGGTATAACTCGTGCTGCAGGTATAGTTGGCACAGCTAATGCGACTGGTGCCACAGGTGAAGCATGTGTTGTAGAAGAGACTGGTGTCGTTTAAGCTATGGATGAAGCAAATGACGTTGATGCTATGGCTGCTGGCAAAGTGGCAAATAGTACAGCTCATGCTACAGGTACAGCTGGCATAGCTAATGCAGCTGGTGCCACAGGTGAAGCATGTGTCGTAGAAGAGACTGGCAAGCTGTGGATGCAGTAAAAGAAGCTGATGCTATGGCCGCTGGCGAAGTGGCAAATGATACAGCTGGTGTTGCAGGTACAGTTGGCACAACTGATGTAGCTGGTGCTGTAGAGGATGCGGAGAGCGTGGATGTAGATGGTGTAGATGAGAGTGATGCTGTCGATCCTGTTAACGATGTAGATGTTGTAGAGGATGCTGATGCCGACGTGCCTGTCCAAACTGACATGGAAAGGAGAGTGACAGGTGCTCCTGCTCCATCCTCTATGCTCACTTTCGTCGTCAAAGTCAAAGTGGATAGATGCACACATCCCCCCTTGACCGGTGTAATGATAGAATTCGGTGGAGATGAGGACGTGCCGGTGAAAAGAAGAGCATGACGCACTGAGCGCCGACGACGTCGTCGATCAGGAGGCACACTGGGAGAGGATGAAGGGAGGGGTTCAACCATCAATGGCATGACTCCAATGGAGCGCAGGATGGAGAGAATAGCGGCAGACTGAGAGGAAAGGTCTGGTGTAGCTAGAGAAGGTCCGTGAGAGGACGACGAAGAAGATGAAGGTGATACAGAATCGAGCTGGTATGAGTAGAGGTAGTCCCGGAGGGACTATACCATCTACCGGAGACTCTAGAGCTTGGAGAACAGTATCGCCAGGGGTCCGGTGAGAGGAATGGAATAATCAGGTAGATCTGCATGATGTGGAGTGTTCTGAACTGCATGGATCTGCAGCCAAGAGGGGTGCCACTCAGGAGGGCGCCGACAACACTGGCGCCAACCATGGCAGCTGTTGTCACAGAAATAGCAGGCACATCCACGTAGAGATGGCTCCTACTGTGGCAGAAGAGAACCCACCCGCTAAGGCTCATGGAAGTGAGGATGAGGGAGACCGTGTCCCGACAGTGGAGAGGCCGACCACGGGGGCGGCTGCGGAGCTGCATCACACAAGGGTGGTGCAGGCGGCCACATAGGCACCCCTGAATAAGGAGGAGGATGAGCATGAAGAACGCCGGCTCTCCGTGGTACTGAGGACCACGGAGAAGGCCTCCAAGAGGATGGCAATGGTCCTGTCACCACATCGTCAGGTTAAGGACACAGATAGGAAGGAAGAACGCCTGTGTTGAATGGCGGAGAAGCTGACCACAAAGGTGGCTGACTAATGTACCTAAGAGAGGGTGATGCAAGAGGTCG
This sequence comes from Penium margaritaceum, assembly GCA_023375785.1. Taxonomy (NCBI): domain Eukaryota; kingdom Viridiplantae; phylum Streptophyta; class Zygnematophyceae; order Desmidiales; family Peniaceae; genus Penium; species Penium margaritaceum. The sequence goes on from SZWC01017203.1 coordinate 42,101, forward strand.
TGCCAGTGTGCGTGGAGGCTGGTGACATGGCGAGGCGAAGAGATCGCTCTCTCCTGTTGGCGTAAAAACCGACCATAGGAGGGAAGGGCCACCAACACCATGAGGTGGTGGTGCCAACTGTAGGATCACCCTGCCAAAGGCAACATGTGATGAGGTTGATCGTACGGTACTTCATCTCTGGGCGGTGGAGATGCAAAAACACGGGAGGACATGACTCGAGGAATCATGTGGAGGTGGTGTGGAGTGTGGTCGTAACATGTCGGGTTGCAGATGTAGAGGGTAAGGGTGCGGAACGCTATCACTAGGCGGTGGCGTAGTCGCCTTTGTGAGACATGAGCATGGAGGTGATCCTGGCTGTGGCATCATCATGGTGAGGATGGTGAGAGGGTGTGGCTCCTAGGTGGAGGCTAGATTGGGTTGAAACACAACCCACTCGAAAACCCCCAAAACCAGTTTTTTTCCTACAGAAGACGATAGAAAAATACCCTTTCAGAAATCAAGTACCAGGTTTTCTATATTCACCCTTTGTCAAGACCGAAACGCGGTCTCCAAAGATTGGTCTCCCTCTGGCACCAGGAAAAACCCTAGATGCCTGGTCTCGACCAGGGAGAGAAAAGGAAAAATAAAGAGAGCTGGACGAAGGCGGGCTTGGGTTCGCCGAAGGAGGGAGTTAGAACCCTAAGAAGGGTGGAGACATGGACCCTTTTTTTGTGTGCGCTCGAGCGAGCTCGAATCTGGTGGGCGGATTCGTCCCTGGACGGGCTCACCGAAAGGCGAGCTCGTCGACGGACGAGCTTGTCGGTCGACGAGCAAGACGACCGACGAGGTCGGGGGAAGCCACGAAGTAGTTGCCCGCGGCTGCTCGCGCAACGAGCTAGCTGGTGTGTGTGATGCGGCTGCAACGATTGCTGCGCTCGCCACTGTTGGTGCGGTTGCTTGCTGCTGCTGCGCGCTTCAGCTGCTTCAAATGCGGCTGCTTGCTGCTACCGCCGCTGCTTGCCGCCTCTCCTACTGTTGTCCCTGCACGCTACTTGGCTGGCAGCGAGGCCACTCACGGCCTCCTGCCAGAAGGGGTGTGGCGGCTGGTTGCTCAGTCCGGCGAATTCCTAGATCGCCCCCATTTTCGGCCGACCATGTCTGAGACGCCCCCATTCTGAGAACAAATAGCTCGGTCGCCCCCATTCGAAAAACTTCTGGCTAGGTCGCCGCCATATTTTATTATTTTCCCAACTTGCCCCCATTCTGAGAATTATGACTACGTCGCCCCCATGAATCGGGGCGACCTAGCCAGACGTTTCTGAAAGTGGGGGCAATACGTCGATAATATTTCATCCTTACTGGGCGTCCTAGCCATAAATCCCCGATGCACCAAAACTGGGGGCGACCTGGCCATAACTTTCCGGAATGGGGGCGACCTAGCCATTTTTCTCAAAATGGGGGCGTCTCAGACATGGTGGAGCGAGAATGGGGGCGACTTACAAAGTCGCCCTGCTCAGCCGTTGTTGTAGGATCGGGTGCTGCTGCTTTCGTCGCCCATACAACAGCCTAAGGAGCACCTGGTAGACTATCAATGTCCTTTAAAACTAACGACCACTTTGGAGCCGTCCTTGCTGCTGTCGCCGACATGCTTGCGGCTCTCGCAAGCTCCTGTCTGCTTGGCGCCAAGTGGCGCACCTAAGCTGCGTTCCAGATCTTTTTTGCTACTTTCTTGCTCACACGGCCCCCCTGTGCTGTAATACCATGCTAAAATGAGTCTAGGGCATGCAAGCCCATGCTGGATGAGACATGAGCTATGGTGGTGAGCGAGAGAAATGTCTGACAAGATTTGGCGAAGTTTGGAATGAATGAGTTAAGAGTCAAGGAGAGAGTACAATGCGCCCTGCTTATGTGCTGAGGACTGGCGGCTAGTCCACTAGGCCCCGTCATCCCCGTCCCGCCAAAAGACATGAACGGAGAATACACATGACAGGGAACACGAAACGACACAATGGAGGTCTCACGAGGCACCGGAACCGTCCGCCGAGTACCCGGGTCTCGACCGATAGGAAAATATGCAATGAATCCCAAACACATGTGAACTCTACAGCGACACACTAGCATCACCGACTAGCCAGACGAGGTAAGTTTAGGTCTCCCGAGACACCAAAACATGTAACCAGGCGTCTGTAGACAACGGAGAGAGGTCTAGGGACGAGTGGAGTGGGATTGGGAGTAGCCATGGATGGCCATAGAACGGGCCATTGAGCGTGAGAAGTCAGTCACGAAGTCAAAGTGACGAGAGAATAAGAAAACGAGTCACAGCCACGCGAGGTCTTGGGTGACGGGAGAGAAGCCGAGAGCGAGCGAGCGGCGAGCTCGATCTTGCTCTCGGTTTATCCCCTCCTTGGGGCTCGAACACCACACACACCCCATTGTCCCCTTTGAGCACAAATCATGCCACGCAAGTGTCAGCCACACAAAAGTAAGCCAGGAAATGAACCCGGCTGGCACACTACATGACACGACCGAAAGCCATGTTCTTGCATCACTTGGTCCTTGCAACTGCTGGTCCTTCACACGATGGAGTTGTCGACTGAAGGTGGTCTTCACGCTCAGTCACCTGCGACAGTGAAGGTGGAGTGTGCAGCGAGGCCAGAGGTCACAACATGCCACAAACCAACACTCCCCCATGACCCACAGCCGACGCATACGCACACAGGGACAAGGGTTACAAGACGTGACATACACTGAACTGTACAAAAGGGGACAAGGACAAACTCTCACCCAGGAACATCACGTGCACACATAAGCCCAACGGCATGCACTGCAGCCTTGAACACGTTGCTGCTGAGAGCCTTCGTAAGGAAATCAGCGCGCTGCTGTCGGGTATCGACCTAGACAATGTGGACATCACCTGCTGTAATGCGCTCACGCACAAAATGATGCTCCATATTGATATGCTTTGTGCGCGTGTGATGCATGCCATCATGCTCAGCAATGGCTTTGGTGCTCTGGTTGTCACAGCGCAGGGTGATGGAGCGGATGGGAACGCGCAGCTACAACAGGCGACACAACCAGGTGCTCTCACACGTACCTGCACCCAAGGCCACATACTCTGCTTCACTGGAGCTGCGTACCACACACCCTTGCTTACCGCTTTTCCACGACACGGCTGCCCCCCCAACGAGGAAAATATAGCCAGTGCGACTACGAGCATCGGGATCGTGGACCTAGTCGCTGTCGGTGTAACCATCCACTACCACTGAGGGCTGCGCTCGATAATAGAGGCCTGTTCGGGCAGTGGAAAATGCATACCGGACAACGCGTAAGGCGGCCTCCATGTGTCGTACTCGAGGACACTGGGAGAACTGGGCCAGGAAGTTCACTGCGAAGGCGACATCTGCCCTGGTCGTGGTCGCGAGGTACATGAGAGAACCAATAACGCGCAATTAGTCCGTCACGTCTACTGCCTCCCCCAGTTTGGACACGTCCAGTGTCTTCAAGAGCCGCTGCCCTGCTCGGGTCATGGGCGTGGACGCAGTGGGCACTGTCTCAAGCAAGGGAGCGAAGCGCTCTCCCAGACCGCGTACATTTGCAGCCTGGTGGACATGAAGCACGCGACGCGATCGGTCACGCTCAAGCTCCATCCCAAGGAAGACACGAGCCAGCCCGAGGTCTTTCATCTTGTATGTGGATTGCAACAGTGACTTGGCTGCGCTGACCGCCTCCTGACTGGGGGATGCGATCAACAGGTCGTCAACATAGAGGAGGATAGCCAAAAAGGGAGCAGGGCTCGAGGTGACAAAGAGAGACGGGTCTACCGTGCTGCGCTTGTATCCTCCCTTCTCAAGGGTCGACGTGATCTCCTGGTTCCAACAGCGAGGCGATTGCTTAAGGCCGTAAAGAGCCTTCCGCAGTCGCCAGACCCTGTTCGTGCCGTCAGAGAATCCAGGGGGCTGGACCATATAGATCTCTTCGTCGAGCTGACCGTGCAGGAAAGCGTTGTTCACGTCCATTTGTTCAAGTTCCCAGTCATGCTGAGCAACAAGGCTCAGCAACGCGCGCGCTGTGGTGTACCGTCCAATTGGCGCAAAAGTCTCGTCGAAGTCAACGCCAGGCACTTGGGAGAAACCCTTCGCAGTGAGGCGTGCCTTGTACTTGTCAAGAGTGCCATCGGGCTTGTACTTGCGCCGAAAGACCCATCGAGCGTCAATGGCTTTGCGCCCTGGTGGTCGGTCCACCAGCTCGTAAATAGCATGGTCATCCAGCGCCTTCAGCTCTGCTTGCATGGCGGCTTCCCAATGATGGGCATCAGAAGCCATGCGAGCCTGACGAGCCGTTGTCGGTTCAGGGGTAAGAGAAGCAACGCCGGACGTGGCGTGACGCTCAGCGACAACACCAGAGGACACAGTGGCTAGGGCCGCTGCATGCTCGGCAACGAGAAGAGCATAGCCTAGGGCCGAGCTCGGGTGGACAACACCAGTGGCCAAGCCGAGAGCATCAAGGCCAGTAGGGGCAACAGGGTCCTGTGCCGATTGAGTGGGAAAAATAGAAGGGGCAGAGCGGTGAGGCAGAGCGCGAAGGCGGCCGCCACGGACAAACGGCAAGACTGGGGCAAGGCCAGCGAGCTGTCCGCCACTGACAGGAGCAGGCGATGCAGCAGGGTCCGGGGTGGAGGAGGAACGGACAGGGGAGACAGACCCTGGAGAGACTGAGGACCCAGGGGAGGTTGAGGTCGTGGACGGGCCAGACGACGGACCAGGGGATGACGTGCTGGACGCGCCAGACGACGGACCAGTGGATGACGTGCTGGGCGTGCCAGACGACGGACCAGGGGATGACGTGCTGGGCGCGCCAGACGACGGACCAGGGGATGACGTGCTGGGCGTGCCAGACGACGGACCAGAGGATGACGTGCTGGGCGTGCCAGACGACGGACCAGGGGATGACGTGCTGGGCGTGCCAGACGACGGACGAGGGGATGACGTGCTGGACGAGTCTGACGCCAGAACCGGGGGTGATGTACTGGATGAGCCAGACGACGGACCAGGGACCGAGGTTGCAGGTTGCTGCGGTGCAGCCGTAGGGCCGGCAGAGGAACCAGGCCCGAAAGCCCCCCCCAGCCGAGAGAGCGGGAGAAGGGAGTCAGCAGGAGGCAGACGGTCAAGGTCACGAAGGAAGATAGACTCAGAAAACAACCCATCGCGAGACTCAACGACACGACGACGCACAGGGTCCCAGAACCGCCACGTCTTTGACTGGGATGAGACACCCAAGAAGGGACACAGACGAGCACGTGGGTTAAGCTTGCCGTCGCGAAGGTCATCAACCAGCCAGACTGCGGCAATGCTGCCCCAAACGCGGGCCAGGCGAAGGTCGGCACGTGTGCCGGACCAACGTTCAAAAGGCGTGACGGTGCGAGGAAGCGGGCCATGAGGAACCCGGTTCCAGACCCAAGTCATGTAACACATAGCCTCGAAGGCAAAGAGAGGCGGGAGACCGGACTCAGCAAGGAGGGTGCGAACCCCATTGGCGAGGGTGCGGTTCCAGCGCTCTGAGACACCATTCTGCTGGGGTGTGTATGGAGCC
>SZWC01017204.1:3101-17345 GCA_023375785.1 Penium margaritaceum
AAACCAAAGTCGGGTCACAGAAACCAAAGCCAGGTCCCATAAACCAAAGCCGGGTCACGGAAACCAAAGCCGGGTCACAGAAACCAAAGCCGGGTCACAGAAACCAAAGTCGGGTCACAGAAACCAAAGCCGAGTCAAAGAAACGAAAGCCGAATCGCATAAACCAAAGCCGGATCACAGAAACCAAAGCCGGGTCAAAGAAACCAAAGCCGGGTCATATAAACCATAGTCGGGTCACATCAACCAAAGCCGGATCACAAAATTCAAAGCGGGGTCACAGCAACCAAAGGCAGGTCACTGAAACCAAAGCCGGGACACATAAACCAAAGCCGGGTCACAGAGACCAAAGCCGGGTCACAGAGACCAAAGCCGGGTCACAAAAACCGAAACCGGGTCACAGAAACTAAAGCGGGGTCACAGAAACGAAAGCCGGGTCACAGAAACCAAAGCCATGTCAGAGAAACCAAAGCCGGGTCACAGAAACCAGAGCCGGGTCACAAAACCAAGAGCCGGGTCACACAAACCATAACCGGGTCACAGAAACCAATGCCTGTCCATGAAAACCAAACCCGGGTCACAGAAACCGAATCCATATCACAGTAACAAAAGCTGGGTCACAGTAACCAAAGTCGGGTCACAGAAACTGAAGCCAGGTCACAAAAACCAAAGCCGGGTCACATAAATCAAAGTCGGGTCACAGAAAGCGAGCCGGATCACATAAACAAAAGCGAGGTCATTGAAACCAAAGCCGGGTCACATAAACCAAAGCCGGGTCACAGCAACCAAAGCCGGGTCACATAAACCAAAGCCGGGTCACATAAACGAAAGCCGAGTCACGGCAAAGCAAAGCCGGGTCACAGAAAGCAAAGCCGGGTCACACAGACTAAAGCCGGGTGACAAAAACCAACGCCAGGTCAGAGAAACGAAAGCCGGGTCAAAAAAACCAAAGCCGGTCACAGAAACCAAAGCCGGGTCACAGAAACCAAAGCCGGGTCACAGAAACCAAAGCCGGGTCAACGAACCAAAGCCGGAGCACAGAAACCAAAGCCCGGTCATAGAAACCAAAGCCGGGTCACACAAACCAAAGCCAGGTCACAAAATCCAAAGCCGGATCACAAAAACATAAGCCGGGTCACAGCAACCAACGCTATGTCAGAGAACCAAAGCCGGGTCAGAGAAACCAAAGCTCGGTAACAGAAACCAAAACGGGGTTACAGAAACCAAGGCCGGATCACAGAAACCAAAGCCGGGTCACAGAAACCAAAGCCGGGTCCCAGAAACCAAATCCGGGTCACAAAAACCAAAGCCGGGTCACAAAACTAAAGCCGGGCCATATAAACCAAAGCCGGGTCACAAAAAGCAAATCCGGGTCACATAAATCAAAGCCGGGTCACATAAACGAAAGCCTAGTCACGGCAAAGCAAAGCCGGGTCACAGAAATCAAAGCCGGGTCACATAAACGAAAGCCTAGTCACGGCAAAGCAAAGCCGGGTCACAGAAATCAAAGCCGGGTCACATAAACGAAAGCCTAGTCACGGCAAAGCAAAGCCGGGTCACAGAAATCAAAGCCGGGTCACATAAACGAAAGCCTAGTCACGGCAAAGCAAAGCCGGGTCACAGAAATCAAAGCCGGGTCACATAAACGAAAGCCTAGTCACGGCAAAGCAAAGCCGGGTCACAGAAATCAAAGCCGGGTCACATAAACGAAAGCCTAGTCACGGCAAAGCAAAGCCGGGTCACAGAAATCAAAGCCGGGTCACATAAACGAAAGCCTAGTCACGGCAAAGCAAAGCCGGGTCACAGAAATCAAAGCCGGGTCACATAAACGAAAGCCTAGTCACGGCAAAGCAAAGCCGGGTCACAGAAATCAAAGCCGGGTCACATAAACGAAAGCCTAGTCACGGCAAAGCAAAGCCGGGTCACAGAAATCAAAGCCGGGTCACATAAACGAAAGCCTAGTCACGGCAAAGCAAAGCCGGGTCACAGAAATCAAAGCCGGGTCACATAAACGAAAGCCTAGTCACGGCAAAGCAAAGCCGGGTCACAGAAATCAAAGCCGGGTCACATAAACGAAAGCCTAGTCACGGCAAAGCAAAGCCGGGTCACAGAAATCAAAGCCGGGTCACATAAACGAAAGCCTAGTCACGGCAAAGCAAAGCCGGGTCACAGAAATCAAAGCCGGGTCACATAAACGAAAGCCTAGTCACGGCAAAGCAAAGCCGGGTCACAGAAATCAAAGCCGGGTCACATAAACGAAAGCCTAGTCACGGCAAAGCAAAGCCGGGTCACAGAAATCAAAGCCGGGTCACATAAACGAAAGCCTAGTCACGGCAAAGCAAAGCCGGGTCACAGAAATCAAAGCCGGGTCACATAAACGAAAGCCTAGTCACGGCAAAGCAAAGCCGGGTCACAGAAATCAAAGCCGGGTCACATAAACGAAAGCCTAGTCACGGCAAAGCAAAGCCGGGTCACAGAAATCAAAGCCGGGTCACATAAACGAAAGCCTAGTCACGGCAAAGCAAAGCCGGGTCACAGAAATCAAAGCCGGGTCACATAAACGAAAGCCTAGTCACGGCAAAGCAAAGCCGGGTCACAGAAATCAAAGCCGGGTCACATAAACGAAAGCCTAGTCACGGCAAAGCAAAGCCGGGTCACAGAAATCAAAGCCGGGTCACATAAACGAAAGCCTAGTCACGGCAAAGCAAAGCCGGGTCACAGAAATCAAAGCCGGGTCACATAAACGAAAGCCTAGTCACGGCAAAGCAAAGCCGGGTCACAGAAATCAAAGCCGGGTCACATAAACGAAAGCCTAGTCACGGCAAAGCAAAGCCGGGTCACAGAAATCAAAGCCGGGTCACATAAACGAAAGCCTAGTCACGGCAAAGCAAAGCCGGGTCACAGAAATCAAAGCCGGGTCACATAAACGAAAGCCTAGTCACGGCAAAGCAAAGCCGGGTCACAGAAATCAAAGCCGGGTCACATAAACGAAAGCCTAGTCACGGCAAAGCAAAGCCGGGTCACAGAAATCAAAGCCGGGTCACATAAACGAAAGCCTAGTCACGGCAAAGCAAAGCCGGGTCACAGAAATCAAAGCCGGGTCACATAAACGAAAGCCTAGTCACGGCAAAGCAAAGCCGGGTCACAGAAATCAAAGCCGGGTCACATAAACGAAAGCCTAGTCACGGCAAAGCAAAGCCGGGTCACAGAAATCAAAGCCGGGTCACATAAACGAAAGCCTAGTCACGGCAAAGCAAAGCCGGGTCACAGAAATCAAAGCCGGGTCACATAAACGAAAGCCTAGTCACGGCAAAGCAAAGCCGGGTCACAGAAATCAAAGCCGGGTCACATAAACGAAAGCCTAGTCACGGCAAAGCAAAGCCGGGTCACAGAAATCAAAGCCGGGTCACATAAACGAAAGCCTAGTCACGGCAAAGCAAAGCCGGGTCACAGAAATCAAAGCCGGGTCACATAAACGAAAGCCTAGTCACGGCAAAGCAAAGCCGGGTCACAGAAATCAAAGCCGGGTCACATAAACGAAAGCCTAGTCACGGCAAAGCAAAGCCGGGTCACAGAAATCAAAGCCGGGTCACATAAACGAAAGCCTAGTCACGGCAAAGCAAAGCCGGGTCACAGAAATCAAAGCCGGGTCACATAAACGAAAGCCTAGTCACGGCAAAGCAAAGCCGGGTCACAGAAATCAAAGCCGGGTCACATAAACGAAAGCCTAGTCACGGCAAAGCAAAGCCGGGTCACAGAAATCAAAGCCGGGTCACATAAACGAAAGCCTAGTCACGGCAAAGCAAAGCCGGGTCACAGAAATCAAAGCCGGGTCACATAAACGAAAGCCTAGTCACGGCAAAGCAAAGCCGGGTCACAGAAATCAAAGCCGGGTCACATAAACGAAAGCCTAGTCACGGCAAAGCAAAGCCGGGTCACAGAAATCAAAGCCGGGTCACATAAACGAAAGCCTAGTCACGGCAAAGCAAAGCCGGGTCACAGAAACCAAACCCGGGTGACAGAAACCAAAGCCGGGTCACATAAACCAAAGCCGGGTCACAGGAACCAAAACCGGGTCACAGAAACCAGAGCCGGGTCACATAAACAAAAGCCGGGTCACCGAAACAAAGCCGGGTCACGGAAAGCAAAGCTGGGTCACAGAAACCAAAGCTGGGTCACAGAAACCCAAGCCGGGTCAGTGAAAGAAAAGCTGGGTCACAGAAACCAAACCCGGGTCATTGAAACCAAAGCCAGGTCATAGAAACCAAAGCCGGGTCACAGCAATCCAAGCCGGGTCACAGAAACCAAAGCCGGGTCACAGAAACAAAAACCGAATCACAGAAAACAAAGCCAGGTCACATAAAGCAAAGCCGGGTCACGCAAACCAAAGCCGGGTCACAGTAACCAAAGCCGGGTCAGAGAAAAAAAAGCCGGGTCACAGAAACCAAAGCGAAGTCACATAAACCAAAGCCGGATCACAGAAACCAAAGCCGGGTCACATAAACCAAAGCCGGGTCACAAAACCCAAAGCCGGGTCACAAAACCAAAGCCGGGTCATAGAAACCAAAGACAGGTCACATAAACCAAATGGGTCACAGAGACCAAAGCCGGGTCACAGGAACCAAAGACGGGTCACATAAACCAAAGCCGGGTCACAGCAACCAAAACCGGGTCACAGAAACCAGAGCCGGGTCACAGAAACTAAAGCTGGGTCAAAGAAACCAAAGCCGGGTCACGGAAAGCAAAACCAGGTCGCTGAAACCATAGCTGGGTCACAAAAACCAAAGCCGGGTCATAGAAACCGAAGCTGGGTCACAGAAACCCAAGCCGGGTCACAGAAAGGAAAGACGGGTCACAGAAACCAAAGTCGGGTCACATAAACCAAAGTTGGGTCACATAAACCAAAGCTGGGTCACAGAAACCCAAGCCGGGTCACAGAAAGGAAAGACGGGTCACAGAAACCAAAGTCGGGTCACATAAACCAAAGTTGGGTCACATAAACCAAAGCCGGTCACAGAAACCAAAGCCGGGTCATTGAAACCAAAGCCAGGTCACAGAAATTAAAGCCGGGTCACAGCAACCAAAGCCAGGTCACAGAAACCAAAGCCGGGTCACAGCAACAAAAACCGAGTCACAGAAAACAAAGCCGGGTCTTATAAAGCAAAGCTGGGTCACACAAACCAAAGCCGGGTCACAGAAACCAAAGCCAGGTCAGAGAAGCAAAAGCCAGGTCACATAAACCAAAGTCGGGTCACAGAAACCAAAGCTGGGTCACATAAACCAAAGTCGGGTCACAGAAACCAAAGTCGGGTCACAGAAACCAAAGCCGATTCACAGCAACCAAAGCCGGGTCACAGAAACCAAAGCCGGATCATAGAAACCAAAGCCGGGTCACAGATACCAAAGCCAGGTCACATAAACCAAAGCCGGGTCAACGAACCAAAGCCGGAGTCCAGAAACCAAAGCCCGGTCATAGAAACCAAAACCGGGTCACAACAACCAAAGCCGGGTCACACAATCCAAAGCCGGGTCAGAGAAACTAAAGCCGGGTCACAAAAACCAAAGCCGGGTCACAGAAATCAAAGCCGGGTCACAGAAGCCAAAGATGGATCACAAAAACCAAAGTCGGGTCACGGAAACCAAAGCCGGGTCAACGAACAAAAGCCGGAGCACAGAAACCAAAGCCCGGTCAAAGAAACCAAAGCCGGGTGACAACAACCAAAGCCAGGTCACAGAACCAAAGCTGGGTCAAAGAAACCAAAGCCAGATCACAGAAACCAAAGCGGGATCACGGAAACTAAAGCCGGATCACATAAACCAAAGCCGGGTCATAGAAACCAAAGCCGGGTCCCAGAAACCAAAGCCGGGTCACAAAAACCAAAGCCGGGTCACAAAATCAAGGCTGGGTCATATAAACCAAACTGGGTCACATAAACCAAAGGGGTCACAGAAACAAAAGCCGGGTCACGGAAACCAAAGCCGGGTCACAGAAACCAAAGCCGGGTGACAGAAACCAATGCCGGGTCACATAAACCAAAGCCTGGTCACAAAAACCAAAGCCGGGTCACAGAAACCAAAGCCGGGTCACAGAAACCAGAGCCGGGTGACAGGCACTAAAGCTGGGTCACAGAAACCAAAGCCGGGTCACGGAAACCAAAGCCGGGTGACAGAAACCAATGCCGGGTCACATAAACCAAAGCCTGGTCACAAAAACCAAAGCCGGGTCATTGAAACCAAAGCCAGGTCAAATAAAATAAAGCCGGGTCACAACAACCAAAGCCGGGTCACATAAACCAAAGCCGGGTCACAGAAACAAAAGCCGAGTCACAGAAAACAAAGCTGTGTCACATAAAGCAAAGCTGGGTCACACAAACCAAAGCCGGGTCACAGAAACCAAAGCCAGGTCAGAGAAACAAAAGCCGGGTCACAGAAACCAAAGCCGGGTCACAAAAACCAAAGTTGGTTCATAGAAACCAAAGTCGGATCACGGAAACCAAAGCCGGGTCACACAAACCAAAGCCGGGTCATAGAAACCAAAGCCTGGCCACAAAACCCAAAGCCGGGTCAGAAAAACCAAAGCCGGGTCAGAGAAACAAAAGCCGGGTCACAGTAACCAAAGCCGGGTCACAGAAACCGAAGCCAGGTCACAAGTTGCCAGAGTTGTACCAGAGTTGTGCCATAGTTGTGTCAGAGTTGTGCGAGAGTTGTGCAAGAGTTGTGCCAATGTGGTGTCAGAGTTGTGCCACAGTTGTGCTGGAGTTGTGGGAGAGTTGTGTAAACGTTGTGCCATAGTTTTGCCAAATTTGTGCCAGGGTTGTGCACGAGTCATACCAGAGTTGTGCCAGAGTTGTGCCAGAGTTGTGCCAGAGATGTACTAGAGTTGTGCCATAGTTGTGCCAGAGTTGTGCCAGTGTTGTGCCAGAGTTGTGCAAGAGTTGTGCCAGAGTTGTGCGAGAGTTGTGCCAGAGGTGTACTAGAGTTGTGCCATAGTTGTGCTAATGTTGTGCCAGAGTTGTGCTAATGTTGTGCCAGAGTTGTGCTAATGTTGTGCCAGAGTTGTGCTAATGTTGTGCCAGAGTTGTGCTAATGTTGTGCCAGAGTTGTGCTAATGTTGTGCCAGAGTTGTGCTAATGTTGTGCCAGAGTTGTGCTAATGTTGTGCCAGAGTTGTGCTAATGTTGTGCCAGAGTTGTGCTAATGTTGTGCCAGAGTTGTGCTAATGTTGTGCCAGAGTTGTGCTAATGTTGTGCCAGAGTTGTGCTAATGTTGTGCCAGAGTTGTGCTAATGTTGTGCCAGAGTTGTGCTAATGTTGTGCCAGAGTTGTGCTAATGTTGTGCCAGAGTTGTGCTAATGTTGTGCCAGAGTTGTGCTAATGTTGTGCCAGAGTTGTGCTAATGTTGTGCCAGAGTTGTGCTAATGTTGTGCCAGAGTTGTGCTAATGTTGTGCCAGAGTTGTGCTAATGTTGTGCCAGAGTTGTGCTAATGTTGTGCCAGAGTTGTGCTAATGTTGTGCCAGAGTTGTGCTAATGTTGTGCCAGAGTTGTGCTAATGTTGTGCCAGAGTTGTGCTAATGTTGTGCCAGAGTTGTGCTAATGTTGTGCCAGAGTTGTGCTAATGTTGTGCCAGAGTTGTGCTAATGTTGTGCCAGAGTTGTGCTAATGTTGTGCCAGAGTTGTGCTAATGTTGTGCCAGAGTTGTGCTAATGTTGTGCCAGAGTTGTGCTAATGTTGTGCCAGAGTTGTGCTAATGTTGTGCCAGAGTTGTGCTAATGTTGTGCCAGAGTTGTGCTAATGTTGTGCCAGAGTTGTGCTAATGTTGTGCCAGAGTTGTGCTAATGTTGTGCCAGAGTTGTGCTAATGTTGTGCCAGAGTTGTGCTAATGTTGTGCCAGAGTTGTGCTAATGTTGTGCCAGAGTTGTGCTAATGTTGTGCCAGAGTTGTGCTAATGTTGTGCCAGAGTTGTGCTAATGTTGTGCCAGAGTTGTGCTAATGTTGTGCCAGAGTTGTGCTAATGTTGTGCCAGAGTTGTGCTAATGTTGTGCCAGAGTTGTGCTAATGTTGTGCCAGAGTTGTGCTAATGTTGTGCCAGAGTTGTGCTAATGTTGTGCCAGAGTTGTGCTAATGTTGTGCCAGAGTTGTGCTAATGTTGTGCCAGAGTTGTGCTAATGTTGTGCCAGAGTTGTGCTAGAGTTGTGCCAGAGTTGTGCCAGAGTTGTGCCAGTGTTGTGGCAGAGTTGTGCTAATGTTGTGCCAGAGTTGTGCCAGAGTTGTGCCAGAGTTGTGCCAGAGTTGTGCCAGAGTTGTGCCAGAGTTGTGCCAGAGTTGTGCCAGCGTTGTGCCAGAGTTGTCGCAAATCAACTCATTGTCGCAAATCAACTCCATGTCGCAAATAATCTGCGTGTCGCAAATCAACTATCTGTTGCATATCAATTGCCTGTCGCAAATCACTTCCCTGTCGCAAATCAACTCCATATCGCAAATCAACTGCCTGTCGTAAATGAACTCCTTGTCGCAAATCAACTACCTGTTGCAAATCAACTTTCAGTCACAAATCAACTGCCTGTTGCAAATCACATACCTGTTGCAAATCAACTCCCTCTTGCAAATCAACTACCTGTCGTAAATCAACTCCTTGATCAACCGCCTATCACAAATCAACTCCCTGTCGCAAATCAACTGCTTGTCGCAAACCATCTCCTTGTCGTAAATCAACTCCCTGTCGCAAATTAACTGCTTGTCAAAAATCAACTCCATATCGCAAATTTAACTTCATGCCGCAAATCAACTACGTGTCGCAAATCAACTCTCTATTGCAAATCATCTCCATGTTGCAAATCAACTCCCTGTCGCATATCAACTCCCTATCACAAATCATCTGCCAGTCGCAAATCAACTATCTGTCGCAAATCTACTACTGGTCCCAAATCAACTGCCTCTCACAAATCAATTGCCTATCGCAAATCAAATCCTAGTTGCAACTGAAATCCTTGTCGCAAATCAACTCCGTGTCGCAAATCAACTCCCTGTCCCAAATCAACTCCCTGTTGCAAATCAACTGCCTGTCGCAAATCAACTTGCATATCGCAAATCAACTCCCTGTCGTAAATCAACTTTTGGTCGCAGATGAACTCCATATGCAAATCAACTGCCTGTTGCAAATCAATTGCCTGTCGCAACTCAACTACCTGTCACAAATAAACGGCTTGTTGCAAATCAACTGCCTCTCGGAAATTAACTTCCCGTAGCAAATCAACTCCATGTATCAAATCAGCTCCCTGCCGCAAATAAACTCCCTGTCCCAAATCAAGTACCTGTCGTAATTCAACTGCCTCTCGCAAATCAACTCCCTGTAGCAATCAACTCCCTGTCCCAAATCAACTCCCTGTTGAAATCAACTCCATGTCCTAAATCAATCCCCTGTCGCTAATCAAGTCCTTGTCGCAAATAAACTTCCTCTTGCAGATCAACTGCCTGTCGCAAATCGTCTGCCTATCACAAATAAACTCCCTATCGCAAATCAACTTCCTGTTGCAAATCAACTGCCTGTTGCAAATCAACTGTCTGTCCTAAATCAGCTCCCTATCACAAATCAACTCCTTGTTGCAAATCAACTGCCTGTCGCAAATCAACTATTTTCGCAAATCAACTCCCATTCGCAAATCAACTCCCTGTCGTAGATCAACTCACTGTCGCAAAGCAACTGCTTATTGCTTGCAAATCAACTACCTGTCGCAAGTCAACTCCCTACAGCAAACCAACTGCCCGTCGCAAATAAAAAACATACCGCAAATCAACTCTTTGTCACAAATCAGCTCCCTGTTACAAATCAACTCCCTGTCGCAAGTCAACTCCTTGTGGCAAATCATCTGCCTGTCGCAAATCAACTCCCTGTTGCAAATAAACTGCCTGTCTCAAATCAACTCCCTGTCATAAACCTAGGGCCTGTCGCAAATCAACTACCTCTCGCAAATCAACTCACGGTCACAACTCAACGAGTTGTCGCAAATCAACTCCCTGTCGCAAATCAACTCCCTGTCGCAAATGAACTGCCTGTCCCAAATCAACTGAATATCGCAAATCAACTGCATATCGTAAAACAACTCCCTGTCCCAAATCAACAGCTTGTCGCAAATCAACTGCCTCTCGCAAATCAACTACATATCACAAATCAACTGCCTATCGGCAAATCAACTACCTGCCGCAAATCAACTGCCTGTCGCAAATCAACTCCCTGTCGCAAATCAACTCCCTGTCACAAATCAATTTCATGTGGCAAATCAACTCACTGTCCAAATGAACTACATGTCGCAAATCAGCTCCCTGTCCCAAATAAACTCCCTGCCGCGATTTAACTGCCTGTCGCAAATCAACTCCCTGTCGTAAATCGACCACCTATCGCAAATCAGCTCCCAGTCGCAAATCAACACCCTTTCGCAAATCAACTCCCTGTCGCTAATCAATTCCTTGTGGCAAATCAACTCCTTGTTGAAAATCAACTCCCTGTCGCAAATGAATTGCCTATCACAAATCAAGTGCCTGTCGCAAATCAACTGCCTCTCGTAAATCAACTCCTTGTTGCAAATCAACTGCCAGTCGCAAATCAACTCCCTATCCCAAATCAACTCCCTGCTGCAAATCAACTGCTTGTCGCAAATCAACTCCCTATCGCAAATAAACTCACTGTCATAAATCAACTGCCTGTCGCAGATAAACTCCATGACGCAAATCAACTGCCTGTCAAAAAATCACTCCCCGTGGCAAATGAACTCCCTGTCGCAAATCAACAACCTGTCGCAAATGAACTCTATGTCGCAAATCAACTCCCAGTCGCATATCAACTCCTTTTTGTAAATCAATTCCCTGTCGCGAATGAACTCCATGTCGCAAATCAACTGTCTATCGCAAATAAACTCCCTACCACAAATCAACTTCCTATCGCAAATCAACTGCCTGTCGTAAGTCAATTCCCTATCACAATCAACTCGCTGTCGCAAATCAACTCCCTCTCGCAAATCAACTCAGTGTCGCAAATCAACTCCCTGTCGCAAATCAACTCCCTTTCGCAAATTAACTTTCGATCAGAAATCAACTTCCTGTCGTAAATCAACACCCTGTCGCAAGTCAACTGAAGGTTGCAAATCAACTCCTTGTCGCAAATCAACTCCATATCACAAATCAACTTCATGCCACGGATCAACTGCCTATCGCAAATCAACTCCCTGTTGCAAATACAATCCCTGTGACAAATCTGCTGCCTGTCTCAAATCAACTCCCTGTTGCAAATAAACTCCCTGTCGCAAATCAACTGCCTGTCATAACTAAACTGCCTGTCCCAAATCAACTGCCTGTCCCAAATCAACTCCCTCTCTCAAATCGACTACCTGTCGCAAATCAGCTCCCAGTCGCAAATCAACTCCCTGTCGCAAATCAAATCCATGTCGCTAATCAATTTCCTGTGGCAAATCGACTCCATGTCACAAATCAACTCCCTGTTGCAAATCAATTGCCTGTCGCAAATCAACTGCCTATCGCAAATCAACAGCCTCTCGCAAATGAACTCCATTTCACAAATCAACTGCTAGTCGCAAATCAACTCCCTATAGCAAATGAACTCCCAGTCGCAAATCAAATCCTAGTCACAAATCAACTGCCTATCGCAAATCAACCTTCTGCCCCAAATCAACTCCCTATCGCAAATCAACTGCCTGTCGCAAGTCAACTCCCTGTCCCAAATCAACTCCCTGTCGCAAATCAACTCCCTGACGCAAATCAACTACCTGTCGCAAATCAACTGCCCGTCGCAAATCAACTGCCTGTCGTAAATCAACTCCCTGTCGCAAATCAATTATCTGTCGCAAATCAACCATTTGTCCCAAATCAACTCCCAGTCGCACAACTGCCTGTTGCAAATCATGTCCATCGCAAATCAGCTCCCTGTCGCAAGTTAACTTTTTATCACAAATCAACGTCCTGCTGCAAAAAAACTCCCAGTCGCAAATCAGCTGACTATTGCAAATTTACTCCCTGTCGCAAATGAAGTCCCTCTCGCAAATCAACTTCATGTCGCGGATCAACTGCCTGTCGCAAATCAACTCTCTGTCACAAATCAATTGTCCGTCGCAAATCAACCATCTGTCCCAAATCAACTCCTTGCCGCACAACTTCCTGTCGCAAATCAACTCCGTCGCAACTCAACTCCCTGTTGCAAATGAACTTTCTATCGCATATCAACTTCCTGTTGCAAATCAACTCCCTGTCGCAAATCAACTGAATGTTGCAAATCAACTCCATGTCACAAATCAGCTCCCTGTCGCAAATCAACTTCATGTCGCGGATCAAATGCCTGTCGCAAATCATCTCCCTGTTGCAAATAAGATCCCTGTCGCAAATCGTCTGCCTATCGCAAATCAACTCCTTGATGCAAATGAACTCCCTGCCGCAAATCAACTGCCTGTCGCAAATCAACTGCCTTTCCCAAATAAACTGCCTGTCCCAAATCAACTGCCTGTTGCAAATAAACTCCCTCTCTCAAATCGACTGCCTGTCGCAAATCAGCTCCCACTCGCAAATCAACTCCCGGTCGCTAATCAATTCCCTGTGGCAAATCAACTCCCTGTCACAAATCAACTCCCTGTTGCAAATCAATTGCCTGTCGCAAATCAACTGCCTATCGCAAATTAAGAGCCTCTCGCAAATGAACTCCCTGTTTCAAATCAACTACCAGTCGCAAATCAACTTCCTATCGCAAATCAACTCCCAGTCGCAAATCAACTCCCATTCACAACTCAAGTGCCTGTCGCAAATCAACTTTATATCGCAACTCAACTCCCTATCGCAAATCAACTGCCTGTCGCAAATCAACTCCCTGTCCCAAATCAACTCCCTGTCGCAAATCAACTCCCTGTCGCAAATCAACTCCCTGTCGCAAATCAACTGCCAGTCGCAAATCAACTGCCTGTCACAAATCAACTCCCTGTCACAAGTCAATTGTCTGTCGCAAATCAACCATTTGTCCCGAATCCACTCCTTGTCGCACAACTGCCTGTCGCACATCAACTCCGTCGCAAATCAACTCCCTGTCGCAAGTGAATTCCCTGTCGCAAATCAACTGCCTGTTGCACATCAACTGTCTATCGTAAATCATCTGTCTGTCGCAAATCAACTCCTTTTCGCAGATTAACTCCCTGTCGCAAATGAACTCCATGTCGCAAACCAACTCCGTGTCGCAAATCAACTCCCTGTCGCAAATCAACTCCCTGTCCCAAATCAACTGCATGTCGCAAATCAACTCCCTGTCGCAAATCAACTGCCTGTCGCAAATCAAATCCCTGTGGCACATCGACTGCCTGTCGCAAATCAACTCCCTGTTGCAAGTGAACTCCTGTTGCAAAGCAAATCCCGGTCGCAAACTTACTGCCTGTTGCAAATCAACTTCCTACTGTAAATCAACTTCCTGTTGTAAATCAACAGTCCGTCGTAAATGAACTTCCCGTTGTAAATCAATACCCTAGCACAAATCAACCCCCATCGCAAGTCAACTCGTTGCAAGTAAACCCCCGGTCGCAAATCAGGTCAACGTTGCAGAGCATCTCCCCATTGCAAACCAACTCTCGGTCGAAAATCAAGTTGCGTTGCAAATGAACTCCCATTCGCAAATCAACTCTCGTCTAAAATCAACTCACTGCACACATTAATTTCCTATCGCAAATCATCCCCCCATTGTAAATGAAATCCCGGTTGCAAACCAACTACCTGTCATACATCAACTATCCGTAACAAACGGACCAAAGTCAACATCTCCGAACTGGTTGTGGAGTGGTGCAAACTGGTTCCGGAGTGGTGCGAACTGGTTGCGGAGTGGTCCGAACTGGTTGCGGAGTGGTCCGAACTGGTTGCGGAGTGGTGCGAACTGGTTCCGGAGCGGTCTGAACTGGTTGTGGAGTGGTCCGAACTGGTTACGGGTTGGTCCGAACTGGTTGCGGAGTGGTGCGAACTGCTTGCGGAGTGGTGCAAACTGGTTGCGGGGTGGTGCGAACCGTTTGCGGAGTGGTGCGGACTGGGTTGGGAGTGGTACGAATTCGTTGTGGAGAGGTGCGAAATGGCTACAGAGTGGTGCAAACTGGCTGTGGAGTGGTGCAAACTGGCTGCGGAGTGGTGCGATCTGGCTGCGGAGTGGTGCGAATGGCTGCGGAGTGGTGCGAACTGGTTGCGGAGTGGTGCGAACTGGTTGCGGAGTGGTGCAAACTGG